>VZRW01006071.1:157295-211556 GCA_013398125.1 Aegotheles bennettii | reverse complement strand
ATTCCCCATGCTGCGTGCATTGTAATGTTGGGTCATTCCGTTGCTTTTTCACTTCAATATTTGCCCCATTTTTTAAATTAGGTTTAATTTAAAGTTATGTAGCCTCTCTTAATCTACAATATTGTTTGCTGTCTTTTAATCAATAATGAATTCCTAAAAATATCCTCTATTTTATCCCCCATTTTTTGCTGTTTGCTTTCTAAATCCTTTGGTGAGGAATATATACTGAAGAGATCCCCTGTATCATATGTCTGAAAAATCTATAATAGATTTGTGAAGCATTAATTCTCTTTACAAAAGCACTGCTTTCTGCTGCTCCATGTGTTTACTAACATATTAATAATTTTAATTTGTAACAGTTTGTTTGATAAAGAAGTCAGGCTTTCTAGTCTTTAGTTCCCACATCACCTCTGGAGATGTTTTAATGAATTGCTATTATATATGCTATCTCCTTCTTGCTTGTATGAAAGCAGATTTAAATGGTCATTTACATACCGCAGTTAATAGACCAGCAATCTTATGTGTGAATTCTTTTAAAACTATAGGTAGTTAATTCTGACTCATGGTGATTCTCTACTACCCAACTAATAAATTTGTTCAAAACACCCTTACATTATTTCAATTTGAGATAATTTTTAGACCTCTTCCTGGCAAAGAATGGTTCTGATACAGGAATTTTATGCTTGCTTCTCTACTGAATATGAGATGTTGGATTCATGGGGTGAATGCTGATCTTGCTGAAGATAATCCGATTTTTAATTTTAGAATACAGAATCCAGCCTTGGTGTGTATATCCACTGACAAGTACTGTGTGCTTTGAATCCTTGGTTCTTTGCATTCAGCTTAGTTGTATCTGAACAGGAGTACAACAAAACGGGAGGCAAATTTATTTAAATTCCAAATATATTTTTCAAGATGTGTAAGTAAAGCCCAATAACTACAAAAATTATATTAGGTATTTTAATGCCATAAATTTATGTTACAGGTGTGCCTCTGATGTAAACTGACAGTGTGGGGAGTGAAAGTTACTTTAGAAAGCAGTGAGGACTGGGATGTTTTGCATGTATTCTGTTCTTTAAGACCATTAACACAGTTGAAAAGCGAAGCCAGTGTATTCAATGACTGAAGTATTTTTTTAAAAAAAAGAAAGACTAATATAAGCAGAATCTAAATTAAGCCTCAGCTTTGCATTGTGCCCTTTCTGCAGTTATTACCAAGTAGCAAGCTCTGTAAAATATGGAAACAAGTTAGTAATGTACCAGCAAATAGCCTACAAAATAAAACGAGTAATTATAGGATGTACTTCAAAATAGGAAATAGGGTTATTTTAAAGTAATACTTGACACTGAATATTTGTAAGACTATGCAAAATAGAAGGAATTAGTCAAGAGGAATTCTAGTAAATCAGTTTGTTATAAAAGACAAAGGAAAGAAGTTGCTTGGAAATGAGCAAGAAATATTTGTATGTGCAAGAATCCTACTTCAAGCAAAGGAAGCAAGGGAATCAGGAGATCTCTATAATCTGTGTATCATTCAGCAAGGAGGCTAGTAGAGAAATAAAGGAGCTTTAATTTGAAGCATCTAAGAGAAATCTTAGGGTTTGTATTTGGTTTCATCTTGTCTTTCTCAATCCAGTACTTTACCATCTCCTTTCCAAACTGCATAACATTAGCACTTCTGCATTCTAATCTCTCCCTTGCTGCTTAAAATTATCACTCCTTTATTTCAAATATGGCTTCTTATCCTCTGCTCCACTAATTGGCTTTATTACCCTCGACCCCTTCTTGCCTTCACTGCAGGCAGTTTGACATTTTTTCATCAACTAATCCCCACTTTTCACACCCCTCCCTTCTCCTCCCCCGCCTCCCTGCATTTGCTTCCCTCTCCTCTTTTGGTGTATTCAGAGATGCAGAGAGCTTTTCAGCAGATATTCAACCCCCTGGAGAAATTCAAAGAGATCGAAACACAGCACTAGAGCTAGGGGTGTTTTCTTCTGGGCTGCCAAAAGCATAAGGTAACATTCAGAATGAGGTCACTGTACCGTGATCACATTTTGAATTGGATTTGCTTACGGGGCGTAGGAAGCCTGGTAGGGAGAGCATATTGTTTTGCTCGTTGGTATTACATCAACAGACTGTGAAAAAACAGGCATTTACTTTCATTTCCTAAATTATAAGTTTGTGTGTCAAGACTTTAAATAAAGTATGAGGGGATAATACAACAGTGGCTTAAGCTGGGCATGGCCTGGACTTGCAGCAGCCAAGTGTAGCACATACGTACAGAGTCAGCAAAACAAAATGAAATATTTTGAGAAAAGTCTTCTACAGGGTAACTGCAAATGCTTGAAAAGAATACCAATGATTTTGGTGCTCTGGAAAACAAGATAGAATTGGCAGGAGAGAGCATGGCATGGGTGGGTACTTCAGAAACTTCCCTGCAAAAGGTGGTAGTACTGGAAGGCTTAGGAAGACTGCAGCATTCTAATCTTCGCCCTGATTTCTCTTTGTCACTTCTTAACAAATAAATGTGTATTGTTTCCTGTGAAAAAGATAGGCGTTTCATGTCCCAAAGAGCTTACATAACAGAAAGAACAGGGAAACAAGATGCACTGATGGGCCGTACCTGATATCAGTTAAAATGCTTCTCTTTGAAAACATCATCATTGGTCCTGCACCTTTAGTAGTATTTTGACTTAGGGGAACTGGCAGGACTTTGCAGTAATTTGAATGAGAAGTTAAACAGCTGGTGTATTAACACTGAAACTGGTACTGAAACACAAGGCAGGCTGTGAAATAAAACGTGTGTAGGAGCAACAGAAGAAATAGAGTGTGATGAACTTTGCTGGTAACCTGACTAACTAGTGAGTGGGAAGAATTAAAAATCAGAGAGAGAGAGAAAGAAATCCAAGTGTAGGGAAAGAAAACACTGTCGAGCTTTATAGAAAGAGTAATATTTGCAATGGACCTTTCAGAATGACTGAGTAATCCTCAGCTTCAGTGTGTGCAGAACTAAACCCTGGCTGAGGCAAGGGACTTGAACATAAGAATATTTGCTCCTGCGATTAAACATCATAATCATAAACAGAGGAAGCAGCAGAATTAGAGTTAGGTTTGAGGAGTTTTTGCAAGACCATTTTTGCAAGTATTTTACCATTATTTTTGAAATGAATGTATAATCTCTGTTGACTACATGGGTTATAAGCACACTAAGTGTAGGAATGTGTATTTCAGAAACTTAATTTCAAAAGCTGATCAATAACTTTTATTTTTATTTTACTATGTTAGAATTATTTCTTATATATGCATTTTAAACTATGTCTTTCTGTGTCACATCATCTTTCAATCTCAAAAAAAAGAGAGTTCATGAAAATTTTCATTTTTTATTATGCACTAGGATCATTGCTGTAAAGAAAACTACTCTGTATAGCAATGCAGACTGCAAAAAAAAAGATCCAGCAAAACTCCTTTCTGCCTGAAATCAATAATAAAATAAGTTCATTTCATACAAACACACATCTAAAGCTCTCATGACAGTCTAAAAAATGTAAAAATGCCTGCAGAGGATATGAGTTTATTGAATTTTCTTACTTTACTGTTTCATAGACTCCATCCTAACCAGATGGTATAATCTGATTGTATCAACCTAGAAGTATATAGGATTTTATTTTAATGTTAAAAAGGTCAGTAGCTTTGGAACTTAAATTCTTTCTGTCTTCTATACTGCACTAGAATCTCAGCACTGAAGTATTCCTAGATAACTTTAATAAAAAGAAGTTGAATTTTATAAACTAAAATTTACTTATTCATTTCCTATATATACAGTTAAATTCTTTAGATGAATGCTTCTTAAGTATATGGCAAAGCAATATATACTTTATTGAATTATGAGTGAAATTTATATTAATGTAGTTGATACAGATATAAGATTTCTTCCAAAGCATTTTTGCTGTATAACAGTTATTGAATATTACATCATTTTATCACCTCAGATGATATTCCAACATTTTAGTGCTTTATTCCAGCACTGAAAATATTTTACTCTTCCCAAAGACATGTTCTTCTAACTTCTGCAGTGAACAACTTTTGGATTGGAATTTGAGTTAGATTTTAAAATTTGGTGACAGCTACACCATTTGCTGAGCTATGCCATGGTTTTTAGTTTGTCTGCAGCATAGATTCCTTTTGAAAGATTTTTTTAGATTTTTAAGAACCTTCTTAAAATCTGGATCACATTAGACATAAAGGCTTAGGCATTTTCAGCACCATAGCAGAAGTTTGCAATCATTTTCTATAATACAAACGGGCTTATTTAGCACTCCTGTTATGGAAAAGATTCTACAATAATAATGCTACTATTATAATACCATTTCTGTAATAATAGCACTTCTGTTATAAAACACCATTATTATAGAAATGCTATTATAAGACAAGCTCTGTTATTTAGAATTGCTTCTGCAATAAAAGTGCTAAAAAAGTCTGCTTGTATTACAGAAAATTATTGCAAATTTTTCTTGCCTGGCAGTGAGATTTTTCATTCCGAATCTTGTCTGTCGCTGTTGAAAAGTCATTCTCATACGTACTCTGAAGCCTCCATGAGTTACTCAATATTGTGTATTTAAAGTAGGGAATTACTGAATAGGCAAATGGAAAAAGGGCCAGTCTTCATTTATCCAATTTCTCGTGTTCCTAATTTGTCGTTCGCCTTTTGTCATAGGCCACAGCTCTAATTTGGGAAGTGTATGCAGTCCTGTAGTGCAGTTCTTTTCATAGAAAGAGTAAGGTAGAGGAGGGGAGAAGAAAGGGAACAAGCCCCCTCATCTTTTTTTCATCCTGTTCATTTCTCCAAGTTTGAGCACAGTTCACAATAAATTGCTTGCAGTTTTTCCATTTGACTTTGTATTATATTCTTATGCTCATAACATCCAACAAGAGTGAGAATCATTCCACTGAGAGAGACCACTATTAAACCTTTTGAACCAATTAAGCCATTAGGTTCAGATCTTAACCAATACTCAACTCAAGTACCAACCTGCTCTGATTATCAGCCTCCATTTACTATCCACCACCAGTTCATAACTCTGAGTCTACACTCCAGAGCCATAATGAGTAACTATCTTTTGGAAGGAAGGAAACAAAAATACAGAGCCACACAAAATGTAAATCCTCTAATTCTGCCCTCACTTCCTCCACGTCCTGTGTTTTCTTTAAAAAAGTTTCTTTTTCACTACTATAGCTGTTATATTGCTTTTTGGTCCTTCGTGTGCAATTGCCTGTCCACAAGTGTTCATGCATACAAAGCAGAAATCCTCATTGGTAAAGGATTATTAAAAAAGAATAGGACCTATTTCTCAGCGTAGGCCTTGGACAGTATTTGCATACTAGGTTAGTTAATGAGTTACCTAGAATTACTGTGGAAAAGCTTGATTCGTAGTGTGAACTTTGTGTCAAGGACACTAAATAGTTCCCAGAAGTTCCTCTCAGAAATTCACAACCTCTCTGACACTAGGAGTCTTCTGTTTGGCTTTGCCATGCCCTTGCAATGTTCTAAATACATTACATATGTTTCTTCTCCTTGACAAAGGTCATCTAGTAGGAAAATATCCAGCCTGAAGTATACAGAGCTGCATCAATTGTATGCCAGCAGAAGATCCCCCTTCTAGGTTTCTACTTTTTTCATAACCATTTTTTTCTGAAAGCAACAAATCTTAAAACTGAAATTAATCCTAAGAGTTATCATCCTTTTTACATTTTCTTTTTTACTTAAGTAGTGGTTCCTGTAACAAGAAAGTGCCATTACAATATGTATTCCTCTAACCATACTTCCACTAAAATAGTACTTTTAAAAAACATGCAAACCCAATCTTGAATTTTGTCTTGCAGTTTTCCAAGAATGTCATTTGTGCATGAATTTGGTGTCATTTAAGATGACTACTGTATGACTGTAATTTTGATGAAACCTTTCCAGTAGCATAAGGAGAAAAATCTTTCTCATTTAAAATTTCTCCTCAATCTCCTTTCCTAAATATATATATATATTTTTAAATTGTAACATGAGTGGCATCAGACTAGAATTTTCTTTTAAAAATTGTTTTTTAATCAATTTTGCTAATTAGTGGAAGGAAAAAGAGCTAATGGGTTTTGATGCTCTGTTGTACTCCTCAAAGTTGATAAAGGTTTTGTTTTTACACTGCTAAATACATTATTTAGTCCATAGAGTCGATTAGTGCCTTTGGGTACCATATTTTCTTGAAAATAGCATACACTTTTGTCTGTATTTATATCTCCTAATGCTTAAGTGCTTGTATTATCTTTTGTGAGTTATTTTTCAATTGATACTTACCAGTACTTATATTGGGTAACATCTGCTGTTTTGGTTCTTCATTGTAATAGCTCCCTTAAGACTTTTACTACAAAAAGTCATTTTATTGTTAGCAGCTACAGTACCACAAAGACAGTATTATGGTACCAGTGGAATGGCACTGATTCTGTTTCTTTGACAGAGCCAAACAAAAGGTTTTTGACAATTAGTAATTTGCTCAAAAACTTGAATATTTTCGTAAGTTAAATTATTTTTTTAAAGGCAGAATATGCCCCATAGCTTCAGCTGACACTATGAGCTTTAAAAAAAAATGAATCAGATATTTATTTTTTAAATTTTTGCAATGAAAATGTTGTCAACAATGTCAAGAATGAACACTTTTGATATTTAAAAATAAAACACTTGTATTTTCTGTTTCAAGCATGCATTCTTCATTTAAAATGAAGCTTAAACAAAAGAGCTAAACAACACTAGAGCAAAATATTTTTGGTCTTAACAAAGTTTAAATATTTCAGGTTTGCTGGAAAAAGAAGATAGATTAGTCAAAACAAAATTAGATTTTCTGTTTTTGTTTGTTTATCCATCAATTCTAAAAGGAAAAAAAGCTCTTATTTCTGACTGCACATAATGAAGTCTTTTGCATTATAGCTATGTCCCTGTGGTTCTTAAGTGTACGAATGAAAGTGTTTTTTTGCCTTCATCCTTCATTCATTTTCTAAGTTGTTTTACCAAACCCAAAAATTTTAGGTATTTCCATGCTGAAGGATGCACTCCTTCAGACTCCTAAGCCTCAAAGTGGTTCAGGGGGGGTTTCTTTTCAGCATACCTTAATTGTAAGAGTGCCTAAATTCAACTAGTCAGTAATTATGCTTCCTAAACATTTAACTACTTCTTATGATAACTTTGGCAGGTCAAATGCATGATAGAAATTTCCATGATCTCCTATTTTCCCAAGAGTACACTTCCCATGTTCTGTGTTCTTTAAGAGAGAAGGTAGATAGATATTTCTGATCTAAACATCATGAAAATTCAGTACTAAACCTGCAGGGTCTCTGCTGACTTAGATCTCATAGGTATGTTCAAAGCACAAACATGAAGAGAGAGGAATGATAGGCTGCTTCCACTTAAAAGAACGATAGTAGCGGTGTTGCTATCCACCTGTTTCATAACAGCCTAGTGACTTGAACTTGTATTCATTAAGTGGAAGACCTGTTTTTTTAACCTTTTCTGCTGACAGGTATCAAGCTGAAACATTTTACCACACAGGAGGGTGTCCTGCTAACCAGGATGCTTGGTATGCTGGGTGACATCATTCTCCACCCTCACACAGCATTTTAAGCTTGGACACTAACACAGCCATGGGACTTCTGAACTGAGGCTGTCTATTGCCTGTCCCATTTGGTCTCCTTCTTAAACAAATAAGTAATCCAGAAGTTTAAGACAACTATTTCGCCAGCCCACCTATCATTATGGCTTCTGATACTTTCGTTTGGTGTCCAGGTAAGTGGTTTGAAGTAAGAAGAAATATGGATGATTTTTTTTTAAAAAAAGGAGTTCTCTTTCAAAACAGAAAATTACTCTGGGAAAACAAGCAGATACAGACCAGTTTGGTAGATAACACTATACATTTCATCTGCTGCTGTTGTGTTAAAGAGAAACTAAGCCTTTACATAGGATAAACATAAAAATAAGATTGTAGCTTTTTTAAAAAAAAGCCAGTCAAGTCACTTGGTGCAAATGATCACAGAATCTTAAGAGGAACAGCTGTTCAGAATTCAGCCTAACACACTGTTTTAATACAATTTTTACAGAGGTTTTGTAGCCCAACATCTAGCTTAAAAGCAGGACAGTTATGAACCTAGCCCCAGAACAGGTGGATGCTTAAAGGAGTAAAATCAAACAAGCGAGAAAGAGAACAAGCAGGTAGCTGCTCTGATAACCATGTCACAGGGCAATTTTGTTAATGAATCTGCCAATTCACTATATCATCCCTATCATTCTGTTTGTTCCACAGGAGCACTTGTAAGTAGCAGCAGCCTCTCATTGACTGGTCTGCACAAGAAGAATTGTATAGTGACTTGCCAGTCAGGGTACAGCTGTATTTCTTTGGCTCATAAAGAAACATAGCAAAGGAGTGACTGCTGACTTGCTTACTTTTTACACAAGAAGGTAAATTTTCGCTATGCATGCTTAACTCTTTTAAGAAACCATAAATATTTTTTTGTTGAGATGACAGAAACTGAAGAGAATAGGCAGACTTAACAAGGCTTAAATTAAATACGTTCACGTTCTTTGGGTCCAGGTTGTTTTACAATAGCCTTTTAAAGTTCATCACATTGGTAAACACATACTTCAATTGCAATTTGCTTCAAGTCCTCCCTAGTAAACTGGCCCAATGTTAAACACCATGTCAGATGTTCTGTGTCTAGCAAAAATACATTTGCATAATCACATGTTTAACTGCAGTACAATCTAGGAATGCTATCTCAGGAAAATTTAAATAATAGTCTAGAATTAATATATACATCTTCCTAGTCAGTTTAAGTAAATCAAGGAATAATTTACTCCAAGGAGACAATTTATTCTGGCCGACCATATAGGTCTCTTTGGACTGACAGAGCCTGTGTTTTTGCATATGTGACAAAGCCTAGATAAATTCTCCAATGGTACTATTCAGAAACAATATCAAACATCTCTAGCCTGTCTCTTGAATTTTTCAGTCCTTTGATTTATCTTTCAGTTATGATTTTTAAAATACTTTTTCAGTAACACTGTCAACCCACCCATCTGATAATTTTAAGTCCCTTGTATGAATTCAGGCCTTGATTTTGTTTTAGGACTTGAGATGTGCTGTTTCAGCTAGTCTGCGTTACAAATGATCATATTCTCACCCTGAACTGCTGCAACCTACACTATTTCTGTAATAGGACAATCTTTAAAAATCAGTTTGATAGTAACTCTAGGTTTGGATATTATTCCAATGAAGTTTCATCAGAAACTCTAGAGAATTTTCATTCAGTCACCAGTTTCCCTCAGTTTGTGATCAATTTGCAAATCAGCAATTTGTAATTTAAAAATAATTGTCATACTTTCAGGGTGGTGCTTACTTAGCTGATTTTGGGTCTGTGCTACATTGTTTACAGTTGATACTGGTCTTCTATAAATAAAGATGTGAATCTTTTCGTGTCATGGACTAAACACAAAACCAATGTCTTTGCACTGGACTCAGGTTTTGTCAGTGGCCAGACTGAGTAAAGCACTGATTTGCAATTTTGACCATATTGCTTTATGAAAATTTTGCCAGTTGACTCCTTTGAACGATTTGTAATCAATTTATTTGTGCACTTTGAAACTGTATTTCCTCAGATCCACAGCTCTGCACAGTAGTGAGTTTAAGATTTTGATTCAAGAACCTGGTTTTCTATTTAAAAAAACAAGAATGAAGCAAGAATGCCTTGGATCCTTTACTGTTGGAGTAGACATTTTGCTATGTCATATATTAAAATTTAAGGAAAAAACATCTTTGGTTTTCTGAAGGTTGCTTACAACCTGTTCTTTTAGCTGGTCTGGTTCCTGAACTGTGGACCTGTTGGGTTCCCAGCTGCTATCTGTTCTTCAGACCTTCTCAGTACTCAAAGCAGTCTTCAGACTTTCCTGTGTATATTTTGACTCCTTGACCCTTCAGTAATATCATGCTCTTGATGAAGACAAGGCTTTGAATCTGCAAATTGCTGCTGCTGCTGCAAAATTTTTTTTATCAACTTTTTTTTTCACCTTTATTTTGCATACATTTTTAATTGCATTTTGCTACCTCTTTTTTCTTTCAGTGCTAGTAACACTGTATTTGACATCCCACTGACTCAGTGCTCTAACGCCCAGCTTAAAGTTAATGAATGTCCCATTTACTTTCAGGTTGACAGTCTATTTATCTTCTGGTGCAATGATGGGCAATACTGCCATGAAAAATTTATCCAAGGAAGTCATGCTGCAGTTAGCCTCTCTGTCTGTGCTACGCGTACTTGACTGGTGCCTGCAAACTTTCATGCACTGATATGAACCACTGCATGTCTTTAATCTTTTTTCATCTGACAGATATTGTGCTATATTTCATAGTCTGTGCATGTCTGTGGTGTCTTCAAAAGTGGCTTTGATTTTGTGCTATTATGCCTTAGATATCTTTTCTGTAGTCTGGATTTTCAATCTTATTTATACTTTAGGATAGTGTCCATTTCCATAAGCATTATTCTGGAGGAAGTGATTCCTGCTGCTTGGCACATTCTGTTTACAATATTGGGTTAATTCTGGTCTCCCAGTTGTACCTATTGCTACATCTATCCTAGTAAACTACACTGGGTTGGGGCATGGACCTGAAAGCTTCCTTCTGCTCATTCCTACTGTTAAATGGCAAGCATGGTCTCTGTCAAGAGTTCTGTCCCATCATAGAAGAGGGAGTAGCATGAGTCAAGATCTGTCCTCAACAAGCAGTCTGCATGTGGCTAGTCTGGTTTTGGAGATAAGGTAGAGAAACTGTATGGACACAAGTGATGCTGTACGAGTTGACCATAAGGCTGGAAAGTGGTCCCTGGTCCACTGTAATCC
The DNA here is from genome assembly GCA_013398125.1 of Aegotheles bennettii. Lineage (NCBI taxonomy): Eukaryota > Metazoa > Chordata > Aves > Caprimulgiformes > Aegothelidae > Aegotheles > Aegotheles bennettii. The sequence continues at coordinate 200,639 of VZRW01006071.1, read as the reverse complement.
TGACCTAAAACTAGCTGTTGAAGTTCTTTTCTGACTCTTCTTTCCCTTGCCAGATTTAATAACAATCTGGTCTTTATCAAGAACTGGATTGGTTAAGGCTGACAGTACTTGGATAAAGTGCGAATTCTTTATACTCTAGGTATCTTCAGATTTAAAATACCCCCCTTAGAAGACAGAACAGTACTTGAATTTTTGCAATATAGTTCATAGTTGGCATCTTTTATCTGAGCTAGATGAAAATTACTGAGCACATGAAATGCATTAAAATCTGCTGTTGTCAGTAATTGGGTTACTTTCTGATGGTTGTCTTTGACATGGGCAATTGACATTGCTTGCAAATGCAGAGTGAAACAATTTGGTTCTCTTTGTCAATTGTTTTGATTCAGTGACCTGTCAGAAACTGGACCTTTTTGACACACTTTTAACTCGGTAATAAGTATTCTCTTCTCTAGAAATATTTCAGATTGTGTATCAGAGATCCTAAATTCTCCAGTTGTGTGTTCTTCCACTACTATTTACTCTTTTTTTTTGTGATTTTTATTTATAATATGATACTAAACAAGGGTCTACAAGCACTGAACACTATAGTACTCTGTTGTTAGTTACAAATAATCTGCACAACAAATTTGTTCCCAAAGCTGAACCAATTAAAAATACAGATTCCAAATCATGTTACCTGTCTGGAATGTTCTTTTTGTGATGGTTTTTGTTTCAATCGGTGTAACTCATAAAATAATGAAGAGTGTACTACACTGTGTTAAGTCACATTTCTGTTCAGGAAGGCTGGGAATAAAGGTGGAAACTTTCCACATCACTGCATGTGAACTGCAAATAGATAATGAGTTTTAATTTCTTACAAAATAAAACAGGAAAAATAGACTTAGCAGAGGTATTTATTCTACGAGTTCTCTTTCAGCGGTTATATTTGAGAAGTAAAATAATACACTAAACCAAAATCTGCTTTAATTTGAATATCTCTAAATATGGAGTACTTCTGTCTTCAATACAGGTGTTCCTAAATTAGAAGCCAAGCTTTCCTAAATTCACTCTATTGTCAGCAGAGAAAGGCAGGCATTCCCTGAACGGAATTATTTTAAGTACTCTAGCTAACCATGCCATTTTACTTCACCATCCCAAACAGAGATGAGTATTATTCAACCTAAGCAGAACTTGATACCTGTAGGAGGAAAGATGTATCTGGTTACAAGTGGTAAAGGAAGGGCGATTGAGAAGATTCTACAGACTCATCTGTTTCCTTGGTGTTTCCTTTGGGACTAGGCTTATTTTAAACAGTTCCACATAGGCATATAATTCTGTATTGATTTCATTTTGTAGGTTGCAAAAATTTATTCTTTACAGAACATTTTCTTCAATAACATGATCTAAATAACTATACTGCATGCTAATCTTTTTGTGACATACCATATTAAAGACTGGGAGAGGCTAATGTTCTTGTTTATTCTGTCCATGAGTTTGTCACAGTTTCTCCTGAAAATTTATGTTGTATTGGTCATTTAATGACTTGCAATGTTTGTTTTCTGTATGTTTTGATTCACATATGTGAGGGAGCACTTGTTAAAAAAAAGGCAAACAAAAATCCCAAAGCGTCCCCCCCACCCCTTATTATAGTGGAAGTCTCAAGAAACATATTAGAAACACATATAATTATTATTGAAACATGAACTAAAAAGGTGTGACCATAATTTCACTTCCCCGGAGAGGGTTGGTCAGTTTACTGAAGTATGAAGGATATGAGTGATTTGTCACTCCTTGCCATCAAGTATACATTGTTATCAAACCAAATAAAGTAGTGTTTCTATCTGGGGAGCAAAAGTTAGGACATGTAGTTGCTAAGAGTTTGATATATGGTTATAGCTAAAGTGATTTATCTGTAATTGTAAATATTTTATTGCTTTTCATCTATTTTTAACTACAAATGATACATTGTGAAGTCACAAAACTAGTTTAGTCAATTACTTTATTCAATAATAAATTTCCTTTCTGAGTTTTTTTTCATGGACAGTTGATTTTTCCAGTAGCATAAATGAATGTTTGAATGGATGTTTGAACTTTTTATTGATACCTAAATTATCAAACATGTTGTGATCCTGTTACTTTTGCCAATGCTGCAGCAACATCTGGTGGTATGGTGAAAGCTGATCAAATGAAAGTTTCATCTTCTGAATTTTGATATGTTTTTGAAATGCCGTCCCGCATCTCAGGAATGAGCTCTGCAGGGAGTTATGCACAAGTTTTTCATTTTGCTCCTGCTGTTCTGCCATAGTCTAAAGTCATGTCATAGTAAATATATTTGTGCTATGTTTTCTGATCAAAACAGTTCTTGTGTTTAAAGATGTTTGCAGAGATGGGTTGATACACTATGGAGCCCTTTTTTCCCCCAGTGAACAAGCCATATAATCTTTGTGCAGTTTGAACTAGTATTGTGAAGAAACTCTTCAGGAAAAATAATTATACTGATATACCCAAGTTCTCTTCCTTGAACATTTTATATGATCATACCAGTTTTTCAAAGCTATTTGTGTCTGAATTCAGAGACCACTGTAGCTAATCCTTTATGGTCAATTAGGTTGAAAATGATTATACATGATTGTATCCCAAATTTGCCTAGTATTTGAGAGGTTATGATAGATCTTCTACGTTGCTTAAGCATTCTTTTTCATTGCTTAAGCATTCTTTTTAGCTTATTCTCTTCTAGACAAGTTTGAAAATTGTTTGATGATGGGTAAAGATTTTAAAATGAGCTATCTAGACTAATGCTGATTCTGGAGCTGTGTATTTCTCTAATTCAAAGCTTGTTTGATTAAAATATTTGTATATGTGATTAAGATTGTAAATGGAACATTATGAGTACACCAGACAGTATAAAATCCTAATGTGAAATGTTTTCATGGTGAGTTCTTATTATAAATTCAGGTTTACTTGTCGTCAGTGAGATTCATGCACAAAACATATTTTGAAGTAACTTGCTGCACTCTAGTGATGAGAAGATATCAGCAAAAGTAAGGAGCTTCTGTCTTAGAAGAAGGATACCACTGATCAGCTGACTTGCCTCTCTGTGTGGTATTAGCACCTCAGGACTCTTTAGGCATAAATACACAGCTTTTTAAAGCTTTAAGCTAGTTTTCCTGTTTTCTATTCTCCTTTTAAATACCTAAGTATTAATAACAAGTAGGTAAATAAAGTGACGGTAGACATGCAATAGTGCAATGATTCCAACCTTTTGGTAGCCAGAAAATGGGCACTAACAAGCCGTGCATCTCTACCGCCTTCCTCTTTCCTTCGTAGAGCTGCAAGTCTGCTGCTTATTTCTTGCTTTTGTTCTCACACCCCTTAGAAAATTAAAAGGCCAAGCTAACAAGCACCTGGCTGCATTGTGCAACCTGTTAGTTCTAAAAGAGCAGTACCAGCACCTGGGCTGGCTCTTTCCGGGCTGGCAGAGTTTCTTTGACTGAACTCCATGCTGTGTCTCATTTATGCAGTCCTTCACTTCAGAACAAGGCACACAGAGAGAATCATGAGATATTCAGGCTGCCCAGGGAAGTGATGGAGTCACCATCCCTGGAGTTGTTCAAAAAAACATTTGGATGTTGCCCCTGGGGATATGGTTTAGTACTGGACTTGGCAGTCCTGGGTGGGTGGTTGGACTCGATGATCTTGAAGGTCTTTTCCAACCAGAGTGATTCTATGATTCCTTAGCTTCAGTGTGTTCAGTGGTTGCTTCAGGTTCAAGAGACAAGTAGCACCAAGAGTTTAACACCTGGCTGAGGGAATTACAAGAACCAGAGTAGCCGAAAAGTTTTTAACATTGCATAGTTTATTATGTATTCACGAGTGATACATTGTTGCGCTTTATTTATTATATGTTTTAGCACTTCATGACATGTATGAGTATTCCTAATACCTTCTATGACATAAAATGTGTTATAGAAGGATACTGCTACTGAGGTAGAGATTCAAGAACTTGAAATTCCAATCCTGTCTGCGCTGCAGACTCAAAGTATGACCTTGAATAAGTAAGTTATTCACTGTGTGCCTCGGTTTTCATTTCTGAAAACAGCACTCTAGTTGTAGCAGAAATACCACATTTTTTTAGTATTATGAAGTGTGTTTTTTCCTCCTGAAGATGTTAAGAATAGTCATAATTAATTATTAAACTAGGAAATGGATAGTGCCTTCAGACTTCTCAGGAAGTTCATATGAACTAAAGATACACAGAATTATCTTACAGAACTGCATTCATTGTCACTAATTTGTTTTAGACAAAGGATCATAATCCCATGTCTTCGAGTCATCAAAGAGGCATTAGCTATTAGCTAGCATGCAAAATACAGAAGCTTTACTAGAAACCTTGAGATACTTGAAGGTGTTCCCAATAATAGACTATGGTAAGGAGAATAATCAAAGCTTTCCTTTCTCTAGATCCTCATTCAAATAGTAGTTGACTTGGGAAACACAGTGTTGATGGGAAAGGATTCTAGCATCAAAAAATAATTGGAACACAGGATTATAATTAATACGCTATCAATATAACTTTGTGATACAGAGCAAGTTGTCATGCTTTTTTAAATAACCTTTGGATTTTAAGTATTAATTTGTTGAAGTATTTGCCACTGTACTTTCAGTTCCACATCAGATGTTTTCTTTTTACTGATTTTGTCTTAATTTTTCTAATTCACTGTAGCTATTTCAATTTTTTCCATGGCCTATATATTCCAGCTGATCTGTCTGTAGCTGTAAAAAGGAAGAATTTGTCAAGGAAGGAAGACTGTTTCAAAACTGTTGGAAGAAATTCTTCCATGTTGTTGGGGATTTACTGTGCCATAACCAATGAATAATTATTCCTTCATGATGTTGATAGGGTCTGATGAGAGTCGGGTGGATGTGATTCAGAGTCCCCTTTGAGGTTGACAACAAACTATAGAAATACTAAGCATTATTTAATTGCTTAACATTTTAGAGGTGTCTCTAAGAGCATATTCAGGGCCTTTTGCAGACTGAGAGGAATAACAAACCAAGCATGTGGTCCAGTTAACAGTGGGAAGTGTGTCGTACTTGAAATTCATAGAAAGACAAGTGCTACTGTTCCTTAAAAGAGCATTGTAAATATATTCATCTAGCTTTTGATGGTAAACACATCTCAAAATAGAACTTCAGAGATCTCTGAGCTTGGAGGAAAACACTTTTACTTTGAATCTTGTTTATTTTTATATGGCATTTTTTCCAGGGCTGAAGGTACCTGTATGGCACATGAATTAGAGGATTTATGATAATGATTTTCACAGAGAAAGGGAAAATTTAAATAATACGCTTTCTCAATAAACAGTGGTCACACACAGGGCAGTGGTCTCTCTTCTCTCCATCTGGTTTTTGGACCTCTTTGTAGTAGTCTGCAGGCTGTGCTTTGCATGACAAAATAGGTATATTTTTATCTGAGTCAGAAAAGTTAGATGGCTTTCATTCATTTATAAAAATAGAAGCTAACCAGCAATGAACATCCCTGTATGATAAAGATTTTCATCTGGAAAATTGAAATTTGGGCTACAGTGTGAGTTTATCTAGAAAATCAAGACTTTCAGTAAATCCAAGGACAGACTCAAAAAAAGACAGAGAATTTAGATACCCAGCTCTAAAGTCAATTTAGATACCCAAGTCTAAAACTGAAAATCCATAGTTAGCTGCCATCTGCACCTGTGAGCTTTTTCAGGACCATCCCAATCTTGACCATGCTGAACTGGTGGGAATCTACAAAAGGTGCAGGCCAGATGATGTCCAGGAACAATTGTTTTTAGTGTCTAATTCTAAGAAACTCAATCAATTGGCAGTCTCAGCATGTGCCACACACATGGTAACTGCAGTAGACTCCCATCAAAATGTGGCTATTCACTTGATAGCCAACTCCTAAAAGAAGTCAATAGAAGAACAATTTACCCTTTTATAGAATGATGACATGTTTAAAAATTTTTCTTTAATATCTTAAAACTTGGGCTCAGTTCCTCCTCTAGCTGAGCAGGTTCAAACCAATACCATTCAAAATCTGTTTTAAGCTGTTAGATGCAAGGCTCCTCTGGGTGGAAATCATGCTCTCCAGTTTTGCTGTTGAAACTCTGCCAAAAACTGAAATCCACTGTGTCGAAGAGAGAGAGACACAATAAGTATGAGGAGAGAGAACACAGCAAGAAAGTTCAATGTTCTAGTCCCCTATAGGTGGAGGTACAGCTTCAGTTCCTGAGTTAGGAGGGTTGAGAACAGAGGTTAAGAGCTGGTCTTTAGCAGTTCCCAAAATGCATTGTGGGCAGTTGCTTGTTGAATATAATCATTATATGTAACTCAAAGCTCAAGGCATCACAGGCTCCTTCTGAAATGCCTCATTTCCCTCATGTACTGGGGAACTGAACAAGAGATTTTTGATTTCACTCCAAGAATCAGAAACCTAAAAATCATCTCATTTTGGCAGCTAACTTTTAAACACTGAAATTTCTTCCTGTTCATGGTCTTGTTGCTGGTGAATGACATCAAACTTAAAAATACCAATACCAAAATGCCAGATATTTTTTTGCTTGGATAGTCACAGAATCTGTTGAAGGAATACAGTGAAGACCCCAGGATTTAAATCCTGACCTGAATTTGTTTGAAGGCCAATCTTTAAATTATCATGATCACTGAAGAAAATGGTGCTGTTTTGTTTGTACAACACCTTATATAACATCCATAACTTGATGGTGTTTGTAGGTCACACAGATATTCATAAAGTGCTGTAGTACACTGTACATGTACTATTTATACATGAATTATTTAACCCGCAGCTCTTTAGTACAGTTCTTTCTTGGCTTCTTTTATCTGTGGCCTTTTCTGAACAGAGATTATTAATAATATTGAATGTAGTCCAACAGTATGCTAACATTGAAATACTGGTGGTTCCTTTCTGAGACTTTCTAGTATGGATATAGGGAGTTTATTTAGTAATAATTAGTTTATGATATTTTAATACACTACATCATTTCTCAGAGTGTATTTTCTTAACTTGATCGAATGTATGGTTTAGGTTTTTTTGAATGCTATATATGCATTGTATACTTTTGCACAGTGGCTATTTTTCTTTTTCCTTTTGTTAGGTCTAAAAATTGTGTATGTTGATTCTGATCCTCGACTAGTTTGCTGTTTGTTACCTATCTGCAAGGGAAGCGGGGAGGGAGTGTTGTCACTTGTGGACATGACTTGAGAAAATACAGTAAGACCTTACAGAAAGATTTATAAGACCTAAATGTTTTATTATTTACTATTTTTATAATCAGGTCTCATATGCGCTTTTCCATTTCTATTTGTAAGAGGGAATGAGAAGCAGTAAATAGTAAAGAAAGATTTAATAACAGGGCAAAAACAGGATCAGAAGCAGCTTCCACAAATAGGAGGTGGATTTCCTCCTGCACTTTTAAAGAATTTTCCAAGGCAGGAATTAGGCAAGTATCATCCTGCATCAAGAAACTTTGGCTGAAAAATGAAGAGGCAGAGAAAGTTAAACCTGTAGCCTGCAGGTCACTGAAATCCTTAAAAGCAGACTGCTAACTCCTCAGCACACACACACATTCACATACACATGCATACACACCTTGTCTCCTACAAACTATTCTCACCAACTCAGTAATACCTGAGAAGCTGTGGCTTGTGAGAAACAGCCAGTAAATGGAAGGCAGGAGATCAGTGCTACAAAAAATGTGTTTTCCCTGGCTTTACTGGAGAAGGTAAATCCATTCAGATTGCTAATGATCCCTCATGAAAAAGTTCTGTGAAGACTACTACAATGCTACAAAAATACTGTAGCATGTTAAAAGATACAAGTTTCTTCCAGAGTCCACAGGAGAGGAGGTTTGCTTGGTTTGGGAGTATTATTTTGAGACAAGCAGTCACTCAGCATCAGATCATTAATATCAGAATTTTGCTTTAAAGGGTTTAAATGACTGCTTCAAATCAGGACACAAGAAAAACTATAGTTCCACACGAGGGCCTTCAGCCACTAAATTATGCTGCGCGATTTGAAAAATTATTGTTCAATAAATTCAGTGAACTTGCATGATCTATGAGGAGAGTTTATATAGTTTTAAGTAGTAATGCAAGGATACAATACTTCCCTCTGCTATTTCAGACTTGCCAAAATGGCTATCGTTGCTGACAGCTTGACATGATGTTAGTTATTTTAAGTGTCAGATGAGAGTGGCTGATGCCATGGTACTGTAGTGCGCACATTTGTTGGAAAATTAGATGGTGATTTTTTTAAAAAGGCCTAAAAACCCACAGCAACCCAGCTGCTTAAGCCTCTGACTGCCTAGATTTTTTTCTGTGCTGGGTGTATAATTTGAGTGAGCAGTAGTGAACATGCCTGAGGTGTTAAGAGAATGATGCGTTTTCTGTAGGCATGAATACTCTTAAATAAAACAGGAACACCTTCCTGTCATTTGTTGTCTTCCAGAAAGATTTCTTAAAAGGAAATGGAAGCCAATTAGCCCGGAAGTTTAACCTCTTTTAGCTTAGCTTCTTTTATGGGAGCTTTTTAACCTTTTAAATAAATCATTTTCTTTCTTTTCTCCCCTCCCTTTTGAATCAGTTGCTAGCATTTCTCATGCTGGGCCCAAGGAGCAGGCTGCTTAAATTCAAGAATGATTTTGAGGGGATAAAGTGTACAAGATTTTGAATTCTTGCCATAAGTCCCTGGCAGACAGCCAGGAAACCTCAGAGGAATAGGGCTAATGAAGGGAGGGTAAAGGAGATCTGGAGAGTGTGGCTGGTAATGCAGTATTCATTTAATTGGGAGCAGGTATCGGTGCAAACTTCTCCATTTTAATTGGAAAGAGAAGGGGGGTGTTAAGGAAGATGGAGAAAAATAAGAATGCATAAAGTTTTCAGCTGAGGAGCCAAAGGCAGGCCTGTATATGGCAGAGAAAGAACTCAATTTAGGGCAATTTGCTCTGCAAGCTGGGCTGCAATCTCTCCTGGGGATAGGGATGAGAAAGAAAATGAAACCAAAAGAGAACTTGATAAAATCACCTAGCACAGACAATCTCAGTAGAATAGGTTTTACTGAGTTAAATCTGCCCCAATCAATGTGATTCTTTTCATATAAGTTACAAATAAAAAGCCACAAGATTACAATAAAAATCGAGGATGTACTGCTGCTGATGTAGCACATGGGAGTCTTAAGGACTTGTTGTGGAATACAGGTTTTTTGCAACCATCATATTTGTTTTTTCTTTTTACCTAGCTAGGAGAAAAAAAACCAAAACACCACTACATCTCTGCCTCCTCCCTAACCTCTTATTATCTTTAAACTAAGGTTAGTGGCAATGTGTGAACATTACAGAGCTTAATTTTCAATGCACTGCAAAGCTGAACATGCTTTAGTCCTGAAAGTTGCTAAACCTGAGCTCAGCCTTGATTTCTTGTTAAAAGAACTGAAGCTTTTTCAGATACACTTTTTGCCTTTATATATGACAGAAGTTAAAAAAAGAAAAAGATAGTTCTCACTGCTTTTCGCCCATTCCTAGAGCTGAGCACATATAAGGATGAGATTATGTGCCTACATTTTCATTATGCATAGGAAAGACATTATTTTGTTGTTTTCTATAGTATAAGTATGCAGTGTCTTTCTCAGTACAGATGCTAAAAGAGTTGGTGTACCAAATGCTGAACAGCTGTTTGTTCTACATCTGAGGGCGAGCTTGAGTGTATTTTCCTTTTTTTCCTCAGTAGCGGATAACTTAAATATTTTGTGTTTCAGAACCTCCTTGGAAATGGTAGTGGTATGAACTGTGAGTGTCCGAGGCATACAGCTGCTCTTTTGTCTGCACTGTCACATAGCTGAGAAAGATGAAGTGGCTCCTACAGGGTCATTAGTTGAGGGGGAAGGTTTGCACTAGAAGAGAGATAATGTGAGATACACAGCTCTGAGCATTTGGAGAAAGAGCAAGAATTGAGGTAGGAAAAAAACAGGACTAGGCAACAACAAGATGACAATTTGCAACTGCAAGGGATCAGCTGAGATATGTAGCTGAAACAAAGTGTTTTGCCTTGTTGCACTGCTGCAGCACTAATTTTCTCTGATAAACTCTCTCCTTGATGGTTGTGTACACTGGTAAAGGGAAAGGCATGAACAAAGAGTATAAACAGGAATAGCATTGCTACCTGAAATGTGCATAGTCCCTGGAATTTCTGGGTAGGGCTGGTTTTATCTTTCTTTCCTAATGATGCTTTCCATGAACCCACTGCTAAATAGTCTGTCCAGCTGTTAGACATTTTGATGGAGGACTGGAAACTTTAGAAGTTGGGGGTTTCTACAAGTTTGTGAAAACAGACAGCTAAGTAGAGAAGAGAGACTCAACCTGAACATCTTTGTTGTGACGGTTACAGCTCACTCTTACTCCCTGAGGCAATGACCAGCAGGGAAGGGCAAAGAAGAGGAACTGAGAGCACCAGGCAGGAAAAGGCTGAGCAGGAAAAGGAGAGCTTTTCCAAAAGGCAGAATTGCTCTCTGCCTTGAGGACAGGGATGTTAAGGAGACACTGGACACTCCTGTATAGCTCATGAAGCTTCCTTCGTTAGTGCTGCCACTGTGAAACTTCATAGACAACGTGCTTAGCTGTGCTTGCCTAAAGCTGCCTTACACACTGATTTCCAAAACCAGCCAAGCTATGTTTCTGTATCTGTATGAATATGTGCCCACATTCTTCAGTTGTGGCCGAATGGGTTAAGGAGATTTTGGCACAACAAGGAAGAATCACAATGAAATTAAGGGGACTTTTAAAAGAAGAACTACAGCATGTTTGTATCTAACATGTATATGGTTATAAAAGCTTAAAAGATCAAATGGAAACAAAGCATTTGTAACCCTTATGTATGAATTTCATATAGGTGCAACCAAATGTACACAAAGAACTTAGGTGTAGAAATTTATATGATGGTGCCTGTAAAACAGTGTATTTCAGTACTAAAAAGGCCACATTCTAACCGAGTGTAAAGTTCTTGTTGATGTGTGTACACAAGTATGTATCTCTGTCAATAGCCTTTGCGTATACATATGTATTAATTTCATATAAATAAATTTTAAATTGCATTGAGTATTCAAATATTATTTTCTTTCCATTAAAAAAAAATCTAAACTCAGGCAATATGAAAACTCTGACTTTTGTATAGGACTTTCAGCACTTGCTGTGACATTTGCAGGGTTATTTAAGGGAACTAATACATCATATCTAACCAGAAAGATTACTTTATGTTACTGTAGAAAGGTGGGAGGGAAATCCTGTATTCTGTTCATAATGATAGAAGTAACAGTGAAACGGATTTTATTCCTTTCAGATTGTATTACTTAAAAATTCACAATTAATCTGTGACAGTAGGCTAGGTTCTGATTTAGTGTAAATGACTACAGCTCTGTCAAAGGTAGCTACGTAGATATGATCTGACATGCTGGCTTTTTTTTTTTAAACACAGCACTTAATGAAAAGACTGGGAGCAAAATTCTTGTCTTGGAAACAGCAAAGAAACTTTACTCAAGTCTCATTTCACTGGTATAAGTGAAAGGAAAATTTGACCCAAGGCTTACTAAGTAGTAATTATGGAAAATTATTTTGACATAAGCTAAAAGATAGTCATATAGCTGCATTTCCCAGCATATGTGTAAGGTTTTAAAACTAATTGGAATTTATTGAGAGACAAATTCTGAAATTTCATCCATACCTTTCTTTTACATTAACAGACTGTATAGTTCACTATCTGAAAACATCCACCATAGAAATTAAAAAGAGTAAAATACTTTGTATCTGCAAAATACCTGTGTAACACTTTTCAGTTCTGTGAACCCAAGAGTGACTTTGAAGATGAATTTTGTGTCTGTTCTGTTATGAAAAGAGATATTGGTAGTGGAAACAATAACATTTTTTTTTTTTATTCAGATGTGACTATTATTGCCTTGTTTTGTTTTGCTTTGCATATATGCAGTTAATTTAACAGCACAAAATATTACCCATAATTACAGGAAGACCTTTCTCTGCTCTTTTTCTATTATATTGACCTCTCTCTCAGCTTTAGAGTCACCTTCTAATTTGTTGCCCTATTTATTGAATGTTCCCTCCTTCCAAATGAAGGTATTTAAGGGCTTCCTTCTTTGTTTGGACAGTATGCATTCTTTCTGATCTCTTAAATCAATTTATGAATTAGTAGAAATTGTGTCCCACTGAATGTAAGGTGCTTCATCAACTCAGATATCATTCCTGTTGTTGCTACTTTTGTCTTAACACTACTACCATCGAGAACCGGATTTGCTAGCTGTATATACAGGTCTTTATAAATTTGCTTTTTATATAACTGTACATATGATTGCATTGACATTCAAATGATTGCTTTTCCTGTGGGTGATATTCCGTATGTATCTTCCTGTTGTGGGTGTGAATGAGCCTCTTTGCCATAGCATTACCCATCTGGTACATCTATGCCTGTGCTCATTCAATGGACAGGGCACATGGTAAAAGGGGGAACACATGGTAAATGCAGCTTGGGTTTAAACTATGTCCTACTCTTTCTTGGCCTTGCATTTATCCTGTAAAGCTTCTTTTTCTAGATTGTTTTAAGTCTTCTCTTGCCAGTCTCTCTTTCTCTCTCTCTTTTTGTTTTTTTTTTTCTTTAACTCTTTATCCCTTTCTTGGTTTCCTTGATGAATTTCTCAAACTGCCTCATAAATGGTGGGAAGTTCTACCTTTACCAGATGGTAATACTAGAGGTCTTTATTGTCTCAGAAAGAAGCTTATATTCAGAAAATGCTTAGGGATCTAAATCCTGTTAAGAGAGGCAGAAGAGGTAAATCTGTCAGATCTGTCTCAGATCTGAGTAACTTTGAGCATTTGAGTGGTTCCCAACTCTGCGTTTTTCTTCCAGTCAGAAAAAAGGGTATCTTACAGCTCAGTGACTAGGGTAAGAGATCAAGCCCCCATGCACAGCCTCTCAAAGGCACTTTCTCTAATGTCATCTTATTCTTTGCAGTCTTTGAACTTCCACCCACAAGGGGATGAGGAGTACAGAGGGTCTCATGAAACCTACTTTTGAATTTCGTTCTGGCTGTGATACAGTTTGATGAGAAGACAGAAGACAAGAAAAGCTTGGGCCTGTTTGAATGAATGCTTCGTTCCTTCAGATTTTCAAATTACAGCTTTTTTTTTTGGATGGTCTTCAATTTCTAGAATATCCTCTGCTTCATATTAGGAACTGCTTATGTTGCAGGGACCTTTAGACATTTCTTCTGATTTGCCACCAATTTTATCTGTGCCTTCAGTCACAGTTAGCTGGTCGTGGGAAGTTACTCTGACAGCTTTGCCCACAGCTTTATTATTTCTGTTAAGATGCGCAAGTCTGCATTTCACCTCTCTCCTGGAGTCCTATTAAGTAGTTTTCTTTTTTTCTTTTTCTTGAAATTTATACCTTCAGCTGCTTAGGCAACATACTAGCTGCTGGCAAACGAGGTATCAGAACTAATACAAATTGCAATTTTCCTGTGGTAACAGGATGAGTAACACAGACTGCTGTTCTTCCTCCTTCATATTTTGACCTGGCACTTCAGACAGGATGTTTATCCATATACATCCAGGTCACAAAGCAGCCAGTCTACTACAGACACTTACCATTTGACATCTTCGATTGCCCTTTCTTTGCAGAATAAAAAGCAGATCCCTCCAAATCTTGATCCAAGACTTCAGCATTCTTTTTGGCTTGTCAGATTCTATTCGTGCTCCTACTCTTAAATGCTTAGACAGAAATTAAGTACAGTCATTGACAACTTCAGTGCAAATAAAATGCTACAACTCTAGCTTCTATTCATTTGGTGCCTTCTAATCAGTACCTTTGAAGGTGTGCCAGAAACTGTGACTCCATCTTTACTGACTCAGTCCTCTCCGTTGAAGTTTGGGAGTTATTTAGCAAAGCAAATGAGACATTGTCAGGATGCGGGTTACTGTGTGCCATGAAGTTCTGTAATTGGTGATTTCTCACCATCTTAATCAAGGAAATGTTATACTGTGTCAGAAGTACCTGCTGCAGCAGATGGTGGCTTCTCATTTGATCTTGAGAGGCAGAAAGACCTGTCCATTTTTGGGGAGGAGAAAGGTTTTATGATAGCTACAAAAACAATAACAAAAGAATAGAAGCTCCTCTGGGCCAATGAAAGCTGAGTATTAATTTGCTTATTTGCTCATCTTGCAGAAGGAAACAGTGAGTCTGTGGGAATGGTTTAAGTGGCACCAAATTAGCTTATCAATGTTTTATCTGCTAGAAGATCCCCTCGGTGGATGGTTTAAGCCATTTCAGCCAATTGGATCGTGAGTGGGAAATTCAGGACCACATTCTTGAAGTGATTTTCTGCAATATTGGGTGTTTCAATGTTGTTCCTGGAATCCAAGGGGAAAAAAGTGCAAAAGACCTTGAGAAATGTTGCCTTTCAAAGCCAAACCTGTTTCTGGGTCTCTACTCCAAAAGAATTTTGTTAGATAAATTTTTGTTGCAGTTGTTGAAGCCAACAACATAAAATGCCTGCTGTGGTTTGGTCAAGATCTCAAAGATTATCTGAAGAGCATCTTTGAGATCATTTAGTTGTCCATAGAGTTGTTGTATGGACTTCTGTCTATGACTTTTGTTTTGGACAGTTTCTCATTCCTATTTTTCCTTTTGTCTCTGAGTCTTCCTCTGATGATCTGTGGGAGTTATGAGATGCTGCAATACGACAGTAGGAATGTGCAGACTAACAATATTTTGTGGAAAAAAACAATAGTGCCTAACAATACCTTGATATTCTTTGAAGTATATTGACCCTAGATGCATTAAAACCTACTTTCCTTGCTCACTTCATTGGAATCCTGCTGTTATTTTAACTGAAGGAAACAGAGATATATCCTCCTTTATTTCACACATACTATACACAGGAGTGGAGGGCAGATGTGTTTATATGGTAATGCTCAGACTTAAAAATTTGGTATGTGTACTTCCAGCCACATGTGCATACAGATTGCGCATGTTGCAAACTTACTGCAAAAAATACACCTTACTGTTAAATAAGTTGTCTGAATGTTATTTGCATAAATGGTAAACTGTTGGATTTTAGGCTTACTCTACTTTCAGAAGGTTTCTCCTAACCAAAGGGACTTCTGATGTCATAATCCATTCTTCTGCTATTAGAATGGAATATTTATTCTGCTATTAGAATGGAATATTCCCAAACTGGAATATTTAATCCTTTCTGTATCTTTAAAAAGACTGGTCTTATTGGGAAACTGCTGTCAGAACTTCTTTCCATGTGAGATTTTTTTTCCCCCCAGTTTCCAGCTTAAAATTATTCATGGCTGGTGTGTTTTTCGTTGCTCTTGTATTTTCATCTTAGGTCCTGCTTTGTCTTTCAAGGTATATTCCTTCCTAATGAAACAAGTTATCACCTTTCAAACTCCATTGTGCTACTTAAAAAAATAAGTCAGTCATGTAGTTTTCTCTCATAAGATCCATACTATTCTGGTCAAGCTAGTAGCTGTTCTCAGCAACTCTCTTATTTAAGACCCATCTTGTTTAAATATACATGACTAGAACTGAATGGCCTATTCCAAAACATGGTCCAGTTAACTCACCAGTGCCTTTTGGTTATCAGGGTAGTGTTTAGCTTGTTGGGTTTTTGTGTTGTTTTTTTTTTTTCCTTTCCTAACCATGTTGTACTGCTCCTTGTTGCTAAATTAATTGTTCAAAAGATGTCAATGTATTTTCCTTTCTATGCTGTTACCATCTGATGAGCTCCAAATTTAATGCAAAAATTCTTATTAATCTGGTAGTGATTGACCTTGCACTCTGAACAGTTAAATGTCACCACATTTCCATTATTCCTATCCTAAAGATCTTCTATTTTTTCTTGCATTATATTATAATTCTTTGTATTGAAAAATACCTTCCAACATTGTCATCTGCATATTTCATCAAGCAGTTCTAATTTTTTTCTGATTAAACAAGATGGGTCTCAAGAATAAGCCATGACAAATTTTAGCACTAGCCTCCCAGACAAGGGGTAAGTCTGTAACTATAACCTGTTTCTGTCTTGGAGAAGTAATTCCTTTTCCTCTGTACATCTTTTCTTCCTATTCCCATCTTCTCCAGCTTCCTCAGTAATTTGCAGTGGCACTCTGCCTGTTCCTTCACTAGTCTGGATGAGAGACAACTGCTCCCTTTCTTTTGTCCAGAAAAATCAGATATCTTAACAAGGTTACCTGTGAATTTAAGACTGCATTAGCTACCCTTAGTAGCTGACTATATTTCAGTCTATATTCCATTTTCAAAATTTCTTCTGATTCTTGTGTACTATAGAAGTTTACTTCATAAACACAGGGCGTGGGAGGGAGTAATCCCTGCTATGACTCAGGTATTTCCAGTATACTTACTTTTACAATGTAAGTACACTGAATTCTTAGGAACTGAAGATCCCAACTACATAAACTTCACTGTAACATCTAAGTTGGAAGCCTAGTCAACCAATATGCTTTTGAGGCAATGGAGAGAAATAGATGACTCCAGAACATGATTTCAGTCTTTAAGCAGGTTAAAGCTCCACCAAGACAAGAGCCTGCTGTATTAAGTTTTGCTGTTATGACATTTTGCAGTGATCTTCTCAAGAGCAAATTTCCAGCACAAACTCAGTGCTGGATTTACCAGTTCCAGGTGCTTATTGTAGTCTCCTGTAATGTCCTATGGTGTTTTACCTTCCTAACACACCTGTAAGCCATCTACCAATGATCAATCATCAGGCGTTTGCATAGTTTTGACTTAGCATCAGATGGTGCAAGGGTCTTTCCTGTAAATGGTAGGAAGGAAATTATATTGTATAATTTTAGGCCTTAAAATTTTTTAAATTTAGGGTAAAATGATTGTTGAGAGGATGATTCAATCCATCCACTTAAGCCTGGATAATATTGCTTTGGGGAAGTGCTAGTGACTGTATGGGGATCCTAGCAAGCATTTTACATATAATACTATTCACAAGCTTAAGTTTACTGAGATTGGCATTTGATTTCAGAACTTAAGTTCTGATATTCCATTCTCATTTGATAGTTCATATCATAGTCATATCATATCATAACAGACTCTGGAAACTGTCAGCTGAACTCATTTCAGTTGTCACACCTTGACATTTCTTAAACATGACATTTTAACACCAAATAATTTCTAAGGTGTTTGTTTTGTTTGTTTGGTTGGGTTTTTTGTAACAGAAGCTTCCGATTTATAAAATTATAAAATCTGTGGTTTTAACTTTTTTTTTGAAAGTGATATTGCCAAGCAAGATATCCAGACAATTATCTTATTGCTTTTTTCCCTATGTGGATTATAAAAAATGTGTATTTCTTTGTGTTTTCCACAAAATAATAATATATTGAAATAATGTTAAATGTAGTTATAATCACATTTAATAGTGATATAGTAAACAGTAATAGTTTAACATAGTTTTTCCTATGCTTAAAACAATTTTAGATCTTTCAGATCACTTTAACACTGAGAAAGCTGTTTCCTATTTTAAAGGAGAAAAAAATTTCTGACTAAATCTCTGATTAATTTCTGCATTTCACTGAAGTTTCTTACAAATTATTCCAAATATGGACATAAAATCACTCTATTTTATCAATGTTAACACATTTTACTCTAGAGAAAATTTTGGTTATGCTTTTTTAGGGCCTCCTTAGCACTGAAGCTTTCCAGCAAGCCTGTTTATTAAAACCAGAAAGCAAATTCTAAATTGGGAAGGAAGTATTTCCCCAAACTGATAAAAAATTTTTAACTGTATACCCTGGGATTTAGGTAAAACTCATAAAAATTATGTATGTAACCATTTTAATTTAGTAAGATTTTCCTGGAAGAGACTTTTCCATGCCCAGATGTTGGCTGATATTAACTTTAGCAGGCTATTCACAAGGTTACACTTGAACAGAATTCTTAAAAAAGCTATTAGCAGCAGTAACTGCTCGCTTGAGAAAGTAAAATAGGTTATGCAGAAATTATTCAGAATCTTGTAAGTTTTCCAAGGTGTGTGTGTGTGTTGAGGGGCATATTTGCACCTTACTGATAGGACTACATGCTAGATAAGAATCCAGGCAGAGACTCAACCTTTGTTTCTCAAAAAAATTCACTCATCCATTCTTGGGAAAGTTCCTGGTTAGTGATGAGTATGTGAGGGCTGTGTGTGTTTTTAAAAGTTTTTCAATATGGAAGTCTATGAGTTAAGTTCACTACCTTAGTAAATACACAATCTGAGGCATGCTAGCATGTGAAACCCAGTATCACTTGTCGTTCTCCAGACTGTGAGAAGAATAGTCAATACTGTCCGATTTAAGGTACTACCAGAGTGCTGTGGTAGGATCAACAAGCAGGAAAGGATTTTAACTGTAGTGAGAGAAGGGGAAGGGGAAGAGCATCAGGGTGAGAGACTACAAAGGTGTGAACTGGAATTTTTACCCTCATGGAAAATAGGATTAATGCTAGTAATGTATAATAGAAGAGAAGTATAAAATCATAGAGTGGTTTGGGTTGGAAGGGACCTTAAACATCACCTAGTTCCAACCTCCGTGCCATGGGCTGGGACACCTCCCACTAGACCAGGTTGCTCAAAGCCCCATCCAAGCTGGCCTTGAATGCTTCCTAGGAGGGAGCATCCACAACTTCCCTGGGCAACCTGCACCAGTGTCTCACCACCCTCACAGTAAAGAATTTCCTTCTAATATCCAGTTTAAATCTACCCTCTTTCAGTTTGAAACTGTTCCCCCTTGTCTTATCACTCCATGCCCTTGTAAAAAGTCCCTCTCCATCTTTCCTGTAGGCCGCCTTCAGGTACTGGAAGACTGCTATAAGGTCTTCCTGGAACCTTCTCAAGTACCCTGTGCCTGGAAGAGGTCAAGAACAGAAGATGATCTGTGATAATGTCTACTAGTTTATACTTCCAGCGGTGGGGTGATCAGACAGTACTGATATAAAATGGAAGAAATTTTAGAATGAGAAAAAAATAATTTGGTTTTCGTAAATTCTGATGGATATTGACTGAACTTGTTAGGCACGGGAATTTATTTGTGGTCCTTTGTTACTATGTTGTCATCCTGAGAATCCACGCACTCACACAGTGCATTTGTTTGACAGTCTTTCTCTAGGTTAAAAAATAGCAGGATGTAATCAGATTTTTGTGGCATATCTTCACGTAGCAGTTTAAGAAGCTACCCTCCCAACTGTTCTTCCCTGTCTTCTCCTTCCTTCTTTCCCTCTTCATCCCCTTACCTCCACTTCTCAGAATCACAGAATAGCTTGACTTGGAAGGGACCTTAAAGGTCATCTAGTCCAACTCCCCTGTCATGGGCAAGGAAATCCTCCACTAGACCAAGTTGCTCAGGACTCTATCTAACCTGGCCTTGAACTTTTCCAGGGATGGGACATCCACCATCTCTCTGGGCAGCCTGTTCTAGTGTTTTACCATCCTCATGGTGAAAAATTCTTCCTTATATCTAACCTAAATCTACCCTACTTCAGTTTAAAACCATTACCCCTTGTCCTATCACAACAGGCTCTGCTAAAAAGCCTGTCCCCATCTTTCTTATAGGTCCCCTTTAGGTAATGAAAGGTGGCAATGAGGTCTCCTCAAAGCCTTCTCTTCTTCATTCTGAACAGCCCCAACTCTCTCAGCCTTTACTTGTAGGACAGGTGTTCCAGGCCTCTGCATATTTTTGTGGCCCTTCTCTGGACTCATTCCAACAGGTCCATGTCCTTCCTGTGCTGAGGGCTCCAGAGCTGGATGCAGTACTCCAGCAGGGGTCTTACCAGAGCAGAGCAGAGGGGCAGAATCACCTCCCTTGATCTGCTGGTCACAGTTCTTTTGACACAGCCCAGGATACGGTTGACCTTCTGGGCTATGAGGGCACATTGATGGCTCATGTCCAGCCTTTCGTCTACCAGTACTCTCAAGTCCTTCTCAGCAGGGCTGCTTTCAATCCCTTGACCCCCCAGCCAGTATTGATACCGAGTGTTGCCCCAACCTAAGTGCAGGACCTTGCACTTTTTGTTGAACCTCATGAGGTTTCCCTGGCCCACTTCTCAAGCTTGTCTAGGTCCTTCTGGATGGCATCCTGTCCTTCGGGTGTGTCAACTGCACCACTCAGCTTGGTGTTGTCCACAACTTGCTGAAGGTGCACTCTATCCCACTGTCTACATCATTGATGAAGAGATTGAACAGTACTGGTCCCAGTATGGGGCCCTGGAGGACACCACTTGGTATTGTTGCCCATTGAGACATAGAGCTTTTGGCCACCATTCTCTGGAAGCGACCATCTAACCAGTTCCTTACCTACCAAACAGTCCACTGATCAAATCCATATCTCTCTAGTTTAGAGAGAAGGAGGTCTTGGGGGACTGTGTCAAAGGCCTTAAAGAAGTGCAGATAGATGACATCTATAGCCCTCCCTTTGTCCACAGAGGTAGTAACTATCGTAGAAGGCCACTAGGTTGGTCAGGCAGGACTTGCCCTTGGTGAAGCCATCCTGACTGTCTCGAATCACCTTCCTGTCCTCCATGTGCCTTAGCAGAGCCTCAAGGAGTATCTGTTCCATGATCTTCCCAGACACAGAGGCCTGGGAAGGCCTCTCCCTTCCTCCTTTCAGTGTAGCATAGTGTTAATGAATTTGCTTCATAGAATCATAGAATGGCAGTTTGGAAGGGACCTCAAAGATCATCTGGTCCAACATTTGATATCATCTTTAATTATACCACATGCTGCCTTTTCTATGGACTCCCAATCTCATACAGGGTGAAAAATAGATGATGGCTTGGTCTGTATAATGAGCAAAGCTTTTTTTGCCTTCATGGTTCCCATCTGCTTCAGTGCAAATTCTGCTGGCTTATGTTAAACTGCTTCTCAAGAGGACTGGATAACTGTGTCTGTACTTGTACGAATGGGACAGTCCAACAGGTGTGCTGAAACACTAACTGATCTCTACCCCAGTTTTCAGGTGATCTGCTTGGGATATAGGCATCCCAATTTTCACTGATTCTGCTGCTGTCCCACTTCCATGTAAATTCTTGCCCTTCTCCCAACTTAGTTGTTCTGGGTGGAAGAATCCTGTGTTTTCTGCAAAATCCATAAAGATCATTTTATAGCCTGAGACTGAGGCATCTGCTGATGTACAGGGCAGTGAAAGAAGGCAGTGTTAATCTGCAGCCATTTCCAACTTCCAGTCCTGTGCTTTTATCATTAGACATTTTTTGCCTGACAATTATGGCTTAGTTTTGACCTTGGGTCACTGACATCAGTAGAAGATAGATGTCAGTATCTTAAGGCAAAATCAAGCCTTGATGGTTTTGACTGTTTTTCATCATTTTGTGGTCAGTTATATGAATCATACTGAGAAAAAACATTTTCCCTGTTCACTGAGAAAAGTACGGGATACATGAAAAGATGGATTTTAAGACTGGT
Organism: Aegotheles bennettii; assembly: GCA_013398125.1. NCBI lineage: Eukaryota > Metazoa > Chordata > Aves > Caprimulgiformes > Aegothelidae > Aegotheles > Aegotheles bennettii. The sequence goes on along the minus strand of VZRW01006071.1, from coordinate 179,116 downwards.
TGGGCATTATAAGGATCTAAAATTTCAAAGCCAATGAAGCACTTCTATTTATTAAATATTTTCCTTTAACAGTTTGATTCAGTTGAAATTTGCTGATATGCTCTGCCATAATTGCTTAAATATGTTTCCAGTAAAAAGATCTTAACTTTTGTCTCGTTCAGACTGCATTAAAACCATCCTGGTTTTAATGGTCACTTAAATGTATTGCAAAATTTCTACAACTCCAAAGTCCTCTTAACTTTTCCCTTGGAAGAAATAAGACATAACAGCTATAATATATCTCTGTGGTATAGATTTAGTATATTTAACATACAGAATACAGGACAATGTTAATAAATTACACAGAAGAAGAAAACAAGATATTTTCAGGTGAGGAAAGTGTAAACAGTAAGAAGCAAAAGAGGACTGAAGGAAAGAAAAAAACCCAAGCAAATGGGTCCCCACCCATGCCTCCCTAGTAATTCTCTGTAATATTTTAGTGCAAAAGGGCTAAGTTGGAAGCACACTTGGGAGAGTGTTAGAGACGCTGTGGAAGCTAAGACTGCACAGTAAGATAATACATACCTGGGAAATTGTGAATTCTTTTAAAAGTAGTGTTTTATACTTTGGTACTGTGAAGCCCCAGAAAAAAGATGCATATCCCATACTTCCTCATACAGCTCCATAAATAGGCACTATATCTTTTGTTGCAAATTCTCAGCACTATACACTTAGGACAAGCAAGCACTGAGTGACTAACAGTTCAGAGAAACAGCACTGAGGAACTAATTGTGGTAATTGCTCCAAACTCATTGTTACCCACTTGATTTCATATAGTCATGGCCAAATCTTCCATCTGTCTCTGCCCTCCAACAATGATTTCAGGACACTTGGAGCTGAAACTAAACTGTGGGTTTTTTTTTTTAGTCTTTTTTTTTTAGTCTTTTTTTTTTTCTTCTTCTTTTTCTTTTTTTTTTTTTTTGGTGTCTGCGCTCTCACCATCACAGCTCTTGATTAAATGACAGGTTTTTGTTTTCATTGTCTTACCTTCTTTGCCCATTCAGTTCTTGACAGCATTCCCTCTCAGCTGAATACTGTTATCACTTCTTTATTCTAATCCTCTCCCTAGCTGCCTATATTATCACCCCTCTGTTTCAGAACTTGGATACTTACCCTTTAATCCATTAATTGGCTTTTTACCCTCAGATCTCTTTGCCTCCTCTGAGTGCAACCTGACCCTTCCAGCCACCACACACCCTCACTGTTCTCTGCCTGTTCCTCCCTTGCACCTCCCAGCTCCTCCTGCATTTTGGTGTTCATTTCTCTTTCCAGATAATCTTGTCCTTTATTTCTTTTCACAAAGGAGGGCTCTCTAGTTCAATATCACTTTCAGTGTTGCTTCTGTTTCCTCCGTATGTTTATGTATCACCTTTCTTCATTGCTTCTTAACAAGAGTAGATGTATATAGTAGGAGTAATCTCTGCAGCAGATATCTTATGTTGCCCCCAGAATAGGTCCTTTTCCTTATCGGGGTTCAAAAGTGTTGGGCAACTTCATAAAATATGGGTTGTTACACAGCAAACGCATTCACTTAAATGAGATTATCTTTTGACTGAGTTAGGTTTCTATTGCTGTTTGTATGCAGTGGAAGTGTACGTTTCTTAACTTTTTTTCAAATCGTGTACTCTTTGTGTGTAAAATCTGTTTGTGTTAAAAGGAAATACTTTATCTCATGCCAGTGGTTAGTCCAGGAATAATATTGCTATATTTTAAGAAATTTTGCCTAATTTGATTTCTTTTTTCTTAGTCAACATTTGAAAATATAGACTATGCTGCAAAGAGGCATATTAGCTTTTTTGTTTTGTTATTTCTGATGTTTTCTTTATATAGTACGTATGAATACACACATTTGATATTTAGCAAAATAGGGAAAATTATCCTGGTGCTAATGTACACAGAGCTATTACACCCAGTCATGGTTAATAGCACTAAATGGATTTAGAGTGAGAAGTCTAGACTGCAATCCTGTCAGCATCTGCCCCTTCCCCAGTAATTTATTTGAGTTTTGCACCTGCAGATGCTGAACTGGGACTGAATTCATACAGAATTTTTTATTTGGATAGCAGGCACTGAAACAGTAACAGTCAAGAAGAGCATTAAATAAAAGTGACTGTGTTGCCATTAACTTTCTCTCCTTTGTTGTCAATATTGAAAACAATAGCATCCTGATTATCCAGGCTCTTACCATGAGGATCTCCTTCTCTAATTAACTCCCTAATCTACTGGCACCCTGATTATTAGACATATCTTGTGCTGCCTGGGGCGTTTCAATGGTTGGAAAGCTTTCATAAAATATTTCAGTTTTAGCTCATGCATTGGCACAGTGTATGTTTAATATTCCATGCAAACATAGTAACAGTCCTTTCCTTTGTGTGATGTAATCTCCATGCTCTGGAGCATTACAAGCCTTCCTGACAAGGCAGTAGATTTGCAAAGGCTATGAGAACAGCAGAACTGGAAAGGTAATCATGCAGAGGTGAGTAGAAGTCCCCTCTTTGCCTGCCTCTCTGCTCCTGCACCCCATGCATGTGGTAAGTCACAGCTGAAAATCACCTTTTCCTCCAGTTTTAATGATGTGCATATGTACACATGGGCATCTTGAAAGGTGAAAGGTTCTAACCCATTGTACCATGCAGCCATGTCAATGGGAGTTTGGTTACAATTTGTAGAACAAAAAAGTTTTCCTTCAGAGCCTTGTATATTCAGGCTTGTTTGTAAGAGGGAGAGAGATGTGTTTCAAATTCTTCAATCTCTAATATAGGAAAAATAAATTAAATTCCTCTCCCCTCATAATAATTTCTCACAACCAGAAGACACCTAACTCAAGGAATCAAACCAGCATACCCAGGCAGATCTTTTCCTTCTTTTCCCTTGGAAGAGTTGCAGTCCTTTGGGAAACAGAGAATGAAAACCAGTTTAAATGCCTACTCACAAAAATCCTGCACCTAACACTTGGCTGTATATATTTAAGTCTGAAACATACCACATTGTTTATTTGAATAATGTTTTAATTTTGTTAAAAGATAGATCCATTATTGTTTTTTTCAAATCTTCTTGGTATTGGACTGTTCCCTTTGTTTCATTCTATAGAGTATCAGCATTTGCAGTTCTTTTATAACAGGATACTTTTTAGTTGTACAAGTTGATGTCTGTCATCAATATATAACCATGTAAAGATCTGTGATGTGCTTCTTGCCCTACACCTAGAAATGTGCATTGGTACATTGGTGTAGTAACTTTCAAGCAGTTGCACATCAATGTGTAGACTCTTTTCAACATGTTCAGCCTGCATCTGCCATTTATGTCTATGTGTGCAGTTCACCAACAGATGTGGTGGCCTTTTTGTGGCTTATAAAGTCAGTATTTTGTATGCATGGAGCCTTGCACTAGTCCTGCTCATGTGTGAAGATAAAGGCATGGAATCTATTTTCATATGTCTTTCCCCAGAATTTTCCTCCAGTATTGACAGGAGTTTATATATTTTTAACATCAAAAGGCAGAGCACCCTAAAAACAATGTACCAATCATGTAGTGCAAAAGAGTCAGCAAAACAGAAAAGAGTAAGGTAGTAGAACTAAATACGTACAGCAGGAAACCTTTCTATACTGCATGCAATATTTTAATTCAATTCATGGTAAGTTGCCATTGGGGATGCTAAAAAGCTTTGTAAAGACACAAGTGTTTTTCATGAGATGAATTGATAATCCTTGAAGTATGTAACTTTCCCCCCCACCCCTGGATGCTACCTATAATACTGTATAATTCAAGACTAATTTTTTACTTAGTTCTCCGTAATGCTATTTATTTCTTGTCCATTCTTTCCTTCTTTTGTAACTATTTCTGGATTTCATGGGCCATTTATAGAACACTGTAATGCTAATGCTAAGGGTAATTTTTTACAAGTGCTTTAAAACTGTACATGTTTAAAATGCAGCTTATATTTAAAGGGGCAAAAGGTTTCTTTCTGCCAATTATTTCAGTTTCTGTATTAAAAATCTTGTTTTTTTCCCCCCAACTGTCAATATTTAAGGAAGTACCCTTTCTTGTTTTCTATAATCCTGTTAATAATAGTAGGTATATTCTGTATCTGTGTCTAGACATACAGCATGGTGCAAAATAATCTAAACACTCCAGGTTTGTTTGCCGATGTGCTCTAATGAAAAAGGCTCAAGATATATAATGAGACAGCCCTCTGCTACAGTTAATCAGTATCCACACAAGTTGATCCCTTGAATGCATTACATGATTCATAAGGAATTGCTTAGTACATAAGAAATTAAGATTGAATAATATTTGCTGATGTCTTATTTTACAGCTAAAATCTAACACTTCTAAGGATAAGGAAGGGTAAGAGATCCTCACTTATGTTCCTCTGCTCTCTGCAAAATAGGATGGTTTCAAGGACAGCTATATTGCAAAAATATAATATCCAAATACGGAGTAGAAAGGGTTCTTTCATTCAGTTAAATATCATAGGAGTATGGTACCATGCCTAAATTGTAAAAATATTTTGATTCTAAAATGTGTTTAATAGGTCACACTTTTACAGTTAACAGCTTAGAGTTAATTACTATGTCCAGTCTCAAAACAGGTCTGTGGTAATAAGTGTCTCACTAAATCATTGTCTTCATTGTGTCTAAACTGTCAAGGTAGGGATTTTTGAGGTGCCTACTCAATATATAAACACAAATCCTGTTAAAACTCTCCATGGCACTGGTGAACAGTTATGTACTTTAGCAATCTGTTGTTCTTTGGTCCAGGTCCTCTTTCGTTTTGCATAGCAATATTTGGTGAAGGGAAAGAAAGAAAGGAGACCACGTCCTCAAGTGTACTTGCGTGGCAGTAGGCCAGGATAGCTAGCTAACGGGGATGAAAGATGCTCAGACCTGCAGTGAACAGCATAGGCAGATCCTTTTTCATGGGTAGTGGGTGTTTATTGCACAAGATGTGCTGTCTTTAGTGCCTGTCCTGACAGGGTGGCTGTGGTAAGCTTGTTCAGCCAGGAATGTTTGGTTTGCTCCATCACTGTTGCAAATTTNGAGGGAGGGAGAGGGAGAGGTGTTGATAATTTTGGTTTTCTGAAGAAATGAGATTTGGAAAAGGAAGATTTAAAGAAGTTACTGCTACTGTAATATACATACTAGGCTCTTTCCATCTTTTAAGTCTTCACAGCTCTCTTACAACAGGTTCTCTTCTTGTCTAGAAAATGCAAATCTCTGGGCTCCTAAGAACAACTGAATAGGGATATGTATTTCATCTTAAAACAAAGAGCAAAGAGAAAAAAAAAGTTATTCAAAGGATTTTTGAAACAGGTGTTCTAAATCAATGTTAATTGGATTTCAGTTAATTATTCCTTATACTTTAGGGATTATAGAAAAGGAGTATAGGGAAAAAAGCAAGAACAACTTCTCTGACACACTAATTGCTCTAATATTATTTAAGCTAAGCAGCCCCTCATTCCTTTCACCCTCACCCCAAATAAATTGGCCTCCAGATGACTTACAGAAGCTAGGGAATAAGAATGAATTCAGAAAGCAGGATGCAATCTTGGAAATCCACTTTTACTTGGGAGAGTGGTTACATATTTAGTCTATTACATATACTATCTTCTGCCTTAACTACTAAGATAAAGACAACTGCTAAAAACTGTTACAGATTGATTTTGGACACCACATTTCTAGTATGAAGGTTACCTATGTGATTCCCCTTATATTTTACCCTTTATAGTGTATGATTTATGCACATAGTTTACACTGGGTCAAGAATGCTTCTCCAGGGCTGGCCGAGGAAGGCTGGGCAGAAGACAGGACATTATGAAAGACTGTATTTTGGCTTTTGACTTTCTGTCCTAATTCCTATTGAAATGAGTTAACTTCTTACCCAATATTGGAGCTGGTATAACATTTGACATAAAAAATTGTATATGTAAAGTTTTAGTTTGCTTCTGAGAACTGACTGATTCCGAGTTTTAAAAGAAGTGGGAGAGAAAGTGAGTGTGGCTTGTTGTGCACATTTCCTGTATGCCTGTAGAGCTGAGTCATGGGATTTCAGTGGAAGTCTCCCCTGAACAGGATTTTCAAGATAATTAAGAATTGAAATTACCTAAAGAAATTAGTTTTTAAATTTGGAATGGAAGTGGTTTTAAAAAAAAAAATACATTTTTAAATTTGGATTTTATCTTCAATTTTGTGCAAACTTTTGGGCTGATCCCTCTTAGTTTTAAGTTGATGAGAGCGAGAACAGGCAGTGACACTTGCTGCTCTCCCCTCACTGTCCAGCCTAAAAGAAATGATTGATACCTGTGATAAAAGTAACTGATTTTCAAAGTTATTTGGTAAAATAATGGTAAAATAATGGTAAAATAATCAGAGCTACTAGTAACAACCAAGATAATGTTTTACATGATTTTTACCTTAATAATGTCCCTTTGAAGAACTCCCCCCCTATATCTGAAGTATGTTGCTTTTGAACTGGAGATACTGCCAAGCTATATGTGAAATTATTTACACAGCAAATTTTAAAAGATTTCAGAAAGTCTAATGAAACTCGCCTGAGGGCAGCTAGAATTTGCATTCTAGCCTCCTGCATGTGTGACAATTTGTCAACCATCTCAGTTAAAAAACATTGGATGGGAACTTCCCGAATTCAGTAGTTCTCATCTATAGCTGAGGTACATTACTAAAGAGGTATACCTATGCCCACTGCATGTGTCTGCATATTTATTATCCTAACAAACAGATGTGAACATAATTACATCACACTTATTTACCTGACTTCTGTACATATTTGCATAAGGTCCTAACAGGAACTTTAAGGATCTGAGATTTTTACAGAGCTTGTGAAAATATTATTCTTAAAATAAACTGATCTGTTATAAACCAAAATTTCTCCACACCTGGATGAAATTCCTAAGAACAGATGCTTTAGCTTTTTATATGAAAGCACAGTAGAAAGTAGTAGTGAAACAAGCAAGACTTTATGTGTTGGTAGCTTTCAGAGAACAGGCCAAATAGGTGTCTGTATTATTCTAGCTGCTTTTATTTATCTTCTTAATTCATAGCATTTAGATGGCATTATTTCTTGTATTGTGCAGAGGATGCTACTGCACTCTATAGGAAGAAAGTATTTCTCTGACAAATCTCACTATTTCTAACTGACAATGAAGTGCAAAAGCTAAATATCTTTAAAGTTTTTTTCAGTAACTGTAAAAAAAAAGGTATTAAACATAAGATCAATTATGAAAATACATATGAAATAAATATACATGCATATTTACCTCTTGATTTCCCAAATGTAGTAGTTCATAGCTTTTTTGTTGTTGTTGTTGGTAAAACTACTGCATGCAAGCTTTATTTTTGCTTGTACAAAACATGTTTTTACTTTGCAAATGAAGGTGCAAACTTTTCCTTCTCATGAAAGTTAAACAAAAAACAAAGCACACTTCAAAATTCTGTCTCAGTCATTTTTTTTCCAGATCAATTCTGTTAGTATCAACTTACAGGAAAACAGATTTCAAATTAAATTTGTAATTAATATCCTAGATGTGTTTTATGCTTTTTTACACTGTACAGAGCATCTCAGCACTAGTGGTGTGTTAATCCTCAGAGTTATGTAGGTTTTTTAACCCTGACTCACTCTTTTCCTTTGCTCCCCCTTCTGACCTTTGCTAAAATCTTCACCATGGTGTATAGTGATAATTGATGACTTTTAAAAGATATTTTTTGTATCAGCTGAGTGCTTTCTTGCTTGAGATGTGAACTTGTTTTATGGACAGACTCAAAGCCTGGTTGTGCTCAGTCATATGTGCAAAAAAATACATTGTTAGTTTGTAATTTCCAGCCCATGGTGGTTCTCTCAGGTTTATATGCGGGAAGACATGTGCTTATTTAATCACAGACCAGATGCAGGGCCTAAGGGCCTGATCCAAAGCCCATTGAAATCGGTTGGAACCTCACTGTAGATTTTAATGGCCTTACATGTTTAGAGAAATATCTGACTCGTTTTTATGAAAATAAAATTTAAAAACAAAACAAAAACAAAAACCAACTTATTTTGGCTCTCTGTACTCCTTTCCCAATCTCCTTAAGAGAAAAATCCCCCACTGTACTCTAAATGCAATGAAAACAATTTAAAAAATCCTGACAACTATTCTGTTAAGAAAGTGTTACAATAGGAAGCTGAAACATGGCTTTATAGCACTGGGGTGGCTAACGGTACCTTTTTGCACCACAACCATTTTCTGACAACGCTTTGCACAGAAAAGGTTGATGTGCTTGTGCAGAAAAACAGTTTATACACAGTGTGGACTTGAGGCTACGTGGTAGAAATATCTGTATAGCCAGTGTAGTAGTCTATTTGTGAAATATAGCAGGGAAAAATATTTATGAGCACCACAGGACATGAAGCTCAAAGTGCAGTCATTTCTAAATGAAAATTATGTGACAGTTCATCAGTATTTAATGCTAACATTGCTTGATCTAGACATAAAGAATTTAGCAGCCATTTATCATAACATACAGTACTGTTCATTTCTTGATTTGCCTAGAATACATTGGTGTTTTAATCTCAACACGAGCCACAGGTCTAATTTTAGATATTTAATGAAAGGAAAATCCAGCGAGAGACAGATTTTTCACATGGCTATTAGAAGCCTAGTCCCACTACTTGAATTGGTTGGTCTTTTTAATGCCTGCTCCCAGAAGCCACTGCTTGGTCCCTGCAACAGATGCAGGTGTTCCCTTGTGCTGTCAGCCAGGAATGATTAATGAGGATTTGCCCCTACTGAAAGCAGTCTTTGGAGCATTGTTCAGGGCATCTGTGGAACTGTCGGGGGAGACAAGGACACAAGTGAACAACCAATTATTTGGCCATCACTGAGGCAGCATGAAAAAGACATCAAATTGGACAGGGGAGCAAAGCTTTTGTTTCATGATCATATTTTTAGGTGTTAATAGTAACAGAGGAATTCTACCTGTTTTGTTTTGCCTTTTTTTTTTTTTGCCTTTTTTTTTTTTCCGGGGGAGAGAGAAGGGCTCCAACACTGCTTTAAAGCTAGGAAAGGATGTGTAAAAGAAACAGGGACAGAAAACTGATCACAGTCCTTTAAAAGTGTAAAAGGGAAGAAAACACACAGAACTGATTTCTTGGTGATTACACTGTGTGTATAAAGATATACCGTTTTGCTCGGCTAACATTAGGGAGCGAGGGCTAAGAATTCTGTGAGGAGGAGGATTTCTCATGCAGGGAGCTGCTTAATTGCTGGCCAAATACAACAGTTCAGGAGCCGGGGCTTTAACAAGTGATAGCGCAGGGAAGTGTTACATTAAAATTCTGAGAAAGAAAATGTGAGGGAGCAAAACCAGAAAACATTTGCAAGATTGCATTCAGCATTCAGCCTGCATCTCTCTTTCTGTCTCAAAGAAAATACTCTTAGGTGCAGAAGAGTGAGGGGGAAAGAGGAATAGAACTGAAAACACCCTGCTCAGTCTTAGACTTCTGCATTTTTATATTTACCAAGGCTTGTGATTATAAATACTAATTTTAAACCAGAGGGAAAGGATTATATTTTCAGAACAATCCAATTACAGAATGGATTGTTTGTAAAATACATTTTATGCTCCATCCTGTCAAGCCTCTTTTTACCACAGTATTAAAAATAAAAAAGTTAATTATACAGTTTAATTCTAATGAGGAATATAATGTTATATTGCCTAATAACATATAGTATAATTTCTACTAAGTAATGTAATTAATATTTGCAGTAGCTAATTCCTAACCTCAGAAGTTCCTCTGTCCCCACACATACATGCAAGAAACAGAGTTCAGATTCTGAAACAATTACAAATTATGATTCCAAACTATTCCTTAACCAAGGAGAAATCTGTATTTCTAAATTAACAGTTTAGTTATATTTGACTACCTGGATTTAGTCTGTTTTTCAAATTATTTGTCCTTTAATGGCTGCAGTTTATCAAGGACTTATGACCTGTGATTTCTGCAAAATTATGTGAAAGTCCATATAAAAAGGCTTATTTCCTTACCCCAGCTAGTTTGAGTGAAGTATTTGTAAGCAAATAGGGTTTGCGTACTTCACGTTTAGAATGAGTTGCTGCAGGTAACACTTTGACTTACAATATCCACATTTTCAGAATTTTTCATCTCAGTGTCAGATGTCTGGGTCTGAAACCTGAATAGTCAACTACTATGTCTGTTTACTATAGGATGATTATTTTGTTAGAAAATGGGAATATAATAATAAAAAATCATTGGAATTTAATAACCATTTAATCATAAAGAAGGAAAAAACCAAAACAGTACGCATGTAAATTGAGTCTTCATATTTTAAGAATATCACATAATATTTCTTTACACCACCCAAATGAAAGTCTTGATCAGAAGAAAATCACTAAACAATCTAAGAATCCTCAGGATATGCCAGCATTTCTGGTAACTGTGTAAATCTTTACATTGGGAATAGCCTCAACACCAGCTCTTGAACTGCAATACTGATTTGTTTAGTTCTGCAGGTCTGTCTTTTTCCAGCAGTACAGCCGTTTGTTACTCTCTGCAAAGAACTCTGACATTTGAAACTGAGCTCTGTCCCTCTTGCATTTGGTATATGCGCTGGAACTTTAAATTAGTTTTTTAGAAGTTATAAAATCAGCATATAGACACACTGAACTCTGTTTCCTTCTTGTCAGGAAAAGACAATGGCATCAACAACATGCCCCTGTGTCTGAAAGACATTACTTGATGGAAGAACAGTCTGTTAGACTCCTCCTGGGCATGATGGAAGTGATGCCGGTAAGGAAGGAAAATATTTCCAGGAACTGAAGGAATGATTACAGCATCCCTAAAGAGGACATTTGGCTGTGACTGTCAAAGTGCCGAATTGAGTTTCCTAATACTAGATGAATAAATAGAAAGAAAGCTTTCTGCTACTCTAGGCTATGCTGAAGACTGCACCTTTTCCTGCCAGGTATGGACTTCGCTACAGTAATTCAAGGCTTGTTTATCACTGTGCTGCATTACTTCAGACTCTTCTACTTGGAGTTGTCGTCAGCTGTAGTGCATAGAAACATCAGATGTTAAAGCTTGATGAAATTTCTAAGTAACATAAAGAGGGCAACCTGTTATTTAGACATCTCAGCAGTGTACACCTGGACGTGGTTATTCTCTCCAGATCTCCCAGTGGGTGAGCTCCTTTGGGATGCAGCCCCTGTAAGTTCCCATGTGAGGTCCCATGTGACAAAAATCAGGACAATACTTTAAAGCAAGGACTGAATCTTTGGCCTGAAAATAGGGATGGGATTTGCCAGGTAGTGCACATAATAGGAATGCCCCTTTTTACATACAATTTCCTCCAGTACAGTGACATCTCTTCCATCCATTACATTCCTTTGCAATCTGCATGCTTTTCAAAAATATTATTCTTCTGCCAGTATTTATGCTTAAGTTTCAGTATGATATTTGATACATGTTGTGTTAGGATGTTATCCCTGTAAATTCTTATGTATGTGTGTATTTTTATGATACTTCAATAAAAATATCAAAATTGAAATTCAAAGCAAAACAAAAAAAAAATGGACAAGAGCATATGGAAAGGGATAAGCCCATTAACATCTTTATTATGAGTGTTGTTTGCTAAAAACATCAGCTTTGATTTCACTTTATGAGGTAAATCCACTGGAGATTTTACAAAATTCTAAAAAAAATCTGAAACTGTCACTTCTGTTTTTACAAGGATCTCTAATAATCTATAGACAGCCTAAGACTACAAAGTAGTGGATTAGTATGAGGTAAAGATGGTTACTACCTGTGAGATGACTTTCTTCCCGTTCCACTATATATTTATTGTGCTATGTAGCTAAACAATAGTTGTGTTCTGCTCTAATTCACAACATATTCTTATGGATCTTTGCAATTCTTTTTGATGAAAAAATGTTTCTTTTTCTGTAAATAGCATGGCTACTGTAACAAATTGTTAGAAAAAGACAAGAAAAAGAGAAAAGTGATTAAAGATCAAATAAATATTTTGTAGTTTTCAATATGTAATATTTAACATTTATTTCATGCTGGAAAGAATGAGAGTGACTAGAATCACATTACAATTAAGGATGACCATTTATTTCTCTTATTTATGGTAAGTCAAATCTAGCAACAACAAGCTGAAGAATTCAGGAGTTAGCTTTTGTAAAATTTTTGACCATCAGGATTCCTCTCTTTGTCCTTCCTTCTACCAGTATAATATAGCCTGATGGTTCTGGTCACTACAGCCAGTGTATGTGTGCTAATGGTGTAGTGATCATGATGAAACTCTGAAGACTTTTGTGCCTCCATTATTGCCTCCAGGCCTGAAATGAAGTGAAGCTGCGGGCAACTGGGGTAATGTCATTAAAACCTCATCAAAACTGGTTGTTAATGAACCATTTGATAAAGCAGAAGGAATTCTCTCTGCTGCTTGCACTGACAACAACAATAAAAAAGAAAGGGCAAGAGGAAAAGTTTGGATGTGAAAATACTCCTCCCTGAAGGAACAGCGTGAATCAGCTGCAGTTTGTTTTGTTATCACATACAGATTCTGGTATGGGGTAGGCAGGTCAGGCAGTGATTTTGTAAAAAACATTTCTATATCAATTTTACATAATAAAGCTGTACATGCTTGGTTTGGGCTGCAAAATTTGCCATGTGAACTACTTAAGTTCTGGCTTTTTGGCAGTAGAGAATTGTGAGGCTAAAATACACTTCAGTTCCTTTACCCTTGATAGCTGATTTTTTCACCTGAAATCCCAGAGCTAGGAGTTCAGTAAGTTTGTGCTTACACATAGGTATGTATTTACTTATGAAATCTATTTCTTCTCCAAAACCCTAGCTTTTATCCATAGAAAACTATCTACAGAATTTATAAACATTGTTGGCTTATTCAGCCTTTATTTTTCTTCTGTGCTTAAAAGCAGGTCACACTTAGGACTGATGTGTGAGACCAAAGGGCTTTTCTTTTTCTATAGCCTCCAGTCTTTGTTTTCACCAGCATAATTTCCCATCATTTCTGGATTTCACTTTCTTCTTTCTAGTTCCTTTCATCTTCCTGTGAGTTTTTTTGGAATGTTATTACCATCTTGTATACATACTCTTTCCCCTTTTCCTCCCTTCCCTCCTCACATACTTCATTAACACATCCTCTTTGCTTCCTATTTAAGTTCACACACTTCTCTTTTCCTAGTCTCTTTTCCACACCTTTGTTTGTTCTCCTTCCATTCATACTACAACTGGGAAAATAATGTTCTCCACACCTGGGGAAGTGGATCTTCACTACTGATGGTGAAGTTTCGCCATGCATATACACACACTGGAAATAACAACATGGTTCAGTGTCACTGACCATTTTTCTAGGAAGACAAACTTTAAGAGGCTTCAATTAATATTCTTTGTAATATAAAATGATTCAGCATCAAATTACTCCATATCTGAATATGAGGTAGTCAAAATACTTGTCAGTATTTGGGTGGATTATGAAGCCTCACCTTACATATCTTAATTGTTGGAATTAGAATTTGTATGAACTGTCAAGCGTTGCAATTTGTGTGGATCTACTTCAGCATTAAATTCCTGGCTGTTTCAGCCTATTTTATTGCCCTTTATTGTGCTATGTTATGGCAAGCATCACAACACCAGCATGTTTTTTTTAATGAAGAGTACCCATTGTATGATCCTTATTTAAATCTAATTTTAGCATATTTTTGAAAGCTTTGAAAATGCAGATGATGTTCCAAATTCTGATTAGAAGTGAACAACAGATTATCAGAGTATTTGGTCAAATAAGAAAATGGAATCCTTTGTTGCAAAGAAAGATTCATAACATACACACTGGTGTGTAGATGGTTAGAAGAAGTGACAGTCTATAAGCATTAACAGAAAATAAATATTATAGAAGTATTATTTCTTACAAACTCCTAGAGGCTAGCATTTTTATGAACCATAATCTTGACTGCAAGTGTTGAATAGTAATGAAATAATGATTGTAAGAATAGCAATATAAAAAATATTTGGAATAAAAATTTGTGAGGTTTGTATTACCCCATTCCACCTAGCAGCCAACAGGAAGTCAAAGGACATTTTAAGAAAAGTTTATTAAAATCCATTGCATTTGAAAAGACTTAGATCTACATTTCTTCCGTCAGAGACTGCTTCAGATTCTTCCCCTATGGATACCAATTATGTTTGTTTTCAGAATTGCTGAAGCCAGAAATACAGTCTGTGAGTTCGAGTGAACTTTCTTCACCTAATTTCAAATCTGCTTGAACTTAGTGACTTTGTATATTTGATTTAAGCTTCTTTGAGTTTGCATTCAATAAAGGAGAAGAGTATAGGTGAAGGGAGAAGAGACAGAAAATCCAATGCAGAAATATCAAGAAAAAAAGTTTTATATACATGTCACATGTGAATTACTTGTTTCTCTTTTAGCATCTTCTGTATTTTACAGCATAGAACCTTTCCTTAGCAAAGAAAAATAATCAAGTTGATCATGTACAAAATATTTTTACTTCATAAGCTCAACCTTGGCAGACAAACAGATCTTGTGATTTATTTCTGTTCAGCTTTGCAATACATTATTCCAAAAGCAAATCATAGTATGCCAGAAGACACATGAAATGGAGTGATCTATGTTGCACTCCTCTTATTGTCTGCTAGAAAGTCTGTCCATCCCTGACTTTAATTACGTCCACTTAGTAGTCAAGCTAATTCACCCTGCTGGCCAGATAATGTTGCTCAGTATCCACTGCTGTTACTACAGACTGGAGGTCAAGTATTTTATCTGTTTTCTCCAAACTCAGCTGGACATTGTTTCTTGCTGGGAGTTTTTGGAAGAAGACAATAGATCTTATTGCTAATATCCCAGGAGGTAGTAACATGTCTTCCTGCAGGCCTTCATGTCTGCCTTCATAATTTTTCCAGGCTCTGAATTTAAATAAAAACTTTTGAAAATCCTGTGGTTTTGGTTTGTTTTGTTTTTGGTTTTGTTTTTGTTTTTTTATATTTGCGATACAAATGTTTCCACTTACTCGAAACTGAATTGTGAATTTTCAGCAGTCTTCCAAGACTTTGTCTTCATTCTTTAGGCCCATAAACAGGAATATGATCAAATAAAATATTATGACTACCTGTGTGCACAGTTAGTTTTTTGCACCTAACCAGTTTACATTGCTTGTTATAGTCTGGATATGTGCCAGAACACCCCAAAATACAGTTCACATCGATTTGGGGAATGCTGCACTATGGAGAACTCCTTTTGCATAGCAGTAATTCCTGGATGGTGAAGAGCAGCAATTTTCTACCTATGAACTGTGGAGATCGGTATGTGACTTCTGAGTTGTCTACAAAAGGCAGATTGAAAGAAGTTCATATATTACACTGTTTTAGGTGAAATTGGGCATTTATGGGTCAAAAACAATAAAGCCACCTGTGTATAACTGTACAACGGCTTATGCTTTCTTTTGTCTCTAAGCAGTAATTTAAGACACAAGGTTGGCATTGCCTTAAGCCTTTGTGGATACCAGGAAAACCTGCTTTCTTTTTTTACTGTTATGGAGCTGGCAACCAGGTTGAACATTGGTTGTAAACTTCTTTCCCTCTCCCTGCTACTGCACTAAAAGCATCCTGATCAAATGAAATGATATTGTTTTATAAGAGAGGTAAATTTATAATATAGCTTATTAGAATATATTTATATTGTATATAAAACATACATAAAACTTATAATGTAATTTTATTATAATAGAAACGCATTGGAAGAATAAAGATACTTCAAAAGAAAGGTTTCATTGTGACATTGTCATAGCATTAGAAACCTGCAGAGCCCAATGCAGGTCACAGTTGGGCTAGCCTGCCCACATAATGCTTATTGTACCGTGTAGACTGACCAGTTCTGGTTTGCACTATCTAATTAATTGCATTTAATAGTAGCAGTTTTAGCAATCCTTAGCTTTGCAATAATGTGTTTGGAGGGGAGCATTTTTCTGGCGCTGATTTATCGTGACACTGAATGTCATTCCAGTTCTCTGTTTTTTTGTTCTCCAAGTGTCGCATCTCCTTCTGTGTCTATAAATGTCTGTAGGTGTCACCTTCCTGTTCTCCATACAGATGCTACTCTTTCACTGATTGTGTTTTCCCTTTCTAGGGTCTTCTCTGCTTCCAACAACACTACAAGACCAAGAATTACATTCCACAACTCTCCACATTTGATAATTGATAATGACTCTTTTTCACATCCACCACAATATCCTTGGAATATCTTTTGAAGAAAGAAGAGATAAGGAACAAGCTAGGGCTGCTATCATAATTCTTTTAGCTCAAACTCAGGAACAGGCATTGCGTTTGGCTTTATTCCCTGAAATGGAGGAATTTTTCCATGCTTTAGGCAAAGGATTAGTTGGTGTAAGGTAACATATATGTTCCAAAAAAGAAAAGGTAGCCCAGGTTCCATTTGTCCTCTGATGGGGAACCAGGCTGCCTGATGGACAACAAGCAATGTGGCTCAGCTGTCACTGCTCTAGTTGCCACATTTTTTAGATTAACTCCAGAAAGATCTTTTTTTCCTTCACTCTGTTCCATAGCTGAAAAGCAAAAACCAAATTGTCTCTCTGTTCTTCTTTTCTAAAACTCTTCAAAGGAGTCTGGAGTGCAGTGTGGAAAACACTCACTGCATTGTATCCCAAGCAGCAGTTAGCTCTAAGAAAGAACCATTACCATGAAGTACACATTTTAGAGCACTGAGGAATACAAATGTTTTTTTCTGAATTATTCTTTACTGTTATATAGTTGCTTACATAATTTTGAATTTACATTAGCATAAGCTGAGAAACTTTGAATAGACTGCTGTACTGTGCACTGATTTTATTTTACAAATTCTTGTTGAGACAAATATCAAAACATATTTAACACAAATACAAAGTTACTCAATGTATGTGTTCATATAAATACTGAAAAAGAAGTGTTCTCAAATTGTTTTGTATTGTAGACTGAAAAGGACTTGAAAGGATGCTCTGTGGAATATGTGTTCTTTTATTCCACTAATCAAATAATTTTACATTATATGAATTTGTTTGGTTTTTTTTTAATAAAGGTGGTAGTGGTATGTTATGATTTTTAAAGGCAACTTTTTGACAAATGTAAGTACAGAATCAAGTGCAATTCAAACCTTGGGTATATTTTACCTGAGTTACTTTATGGCTTTAACTGCAATGGCGGCAAGGAAGGAGAGATGTCCCAGCTCTGCTGTAGACAGATTTTGTGACCTTGGTCAAACTGCTTGAACTCTGTGAGTGAAATCCTACACCCACTAAAGTCAAAAGGATTTTTGCCATTTATTTGAATGGGGAAAAGATGTCACAGTTGAATTCTGAATTGTTAATAAGTACAGGATAACATGTATCTAGCTCTCACAGCTCTTGTGAAGCTAATTAATCAGCAGAATACTTTGGGATCCTTAGAAGTATAATAGAAGTTGCAAGTACTATTATTTATTTGTCATGTAATTGAAAACCAGCAAGGTAAAACGTCATTGATAAAAATCCGTATCACAAGGTCATTTCTTTCAATGTTGCAAATCTCTTCTTCAATCAAGAGCTTTGTAACTGATGAAAAGTACAGTCTAATCATAACATTATCAAGTCAATTTAATTGGTGCTCTGGCAGCACATGAGATCATAATGAAGTCATTTTTGCTAGTTACAGGCTTAAAAATATTTTTATAGCACCCTTCATCCTAGCGGAAACTTTGAAGTCCTCACAGACAGGATTAAGCTTTTCTGTGTTATGCAACTACCTTTGCATGTCAGATACCAGTGATTTTAGTAGGGTCTAGAAAATTTACTGGTAAACATGATATTGCTATGTTTATACCTATCCTTTGTACCTATCACATAACTTACACCTTTAAAATGAGTGTTCAGATTCATCGAAGCACCGAGGTAGCACTTTTGAATTAGAGGGGTTCTGATGTTTTCGAGGTTGAACTCTGATAGATGTCACTACTGCTGAACCACAGTTTTTAAATATACTCTGTGTCTGTGAAAATACTATTCTTGCCAACAGAGATGTCTGCATGTTTTTGCACAGGAGTCTGTTTCACTTTGGCAGAAATTTAAAAGCCCAAGAACTGAAATGGGATTTATGGCATCCCAGGTGAAGGTTTGGAGTAAGAGCGGTTAGGTTTCTATCAGCACACCCCTTTACATCGAGTGGATTGCTTAATTTACTGTAGTGTAAGCTTCCATATTACAACAGATGGAAATAATGTTGTTTATTTTCCCTGTCCCCAGTTTTTCATAACCAGAGTGGCTGAGAGCTGGTGTGCCAGTGTCAGGGTCCTCCTGCCTCTCCTTCCTCCAGGACCAGAGTGCCGTGGCCGCAAGTCCCCATAGGGTGCTCATGACACCAACCACGTATCGCTTGCCATGGCTGGTGGCCAGTGAGGAGCAGGCTGTGACTCTCACTTCTCCCTTTATTGTTTGCAGGCACCCGATTAAAAGTTGAATTTATGACACAGCCTTCAGAACAAGCAGCAAATGCCAAGTGGCCAAAGGGCTACATGTTATGACTCAAGAAGTATTCAAGAGGTATTCAAGAGGAAAAGAGTTTAAAATCAGTGCCTAATGAAAGACAGACAACATTTTCTTCCTTTTTTCCTTGTTTAGCACCACAGCTGCATCCTTGCCCATACTGAAGTCCATTACACCACGCTGGCAGTATAAAGGGACACTAAAGGATCCTTCTACGTAAGAGCTGCAAAGCAGTAGGCATGATGCTTATTTTCATCAGTTTGTTCCCTAAGCACCAGCAACTTGTCAGTCTTGCTGTAGAAGTGCCCTACACCCGTCAGACTCTAGTTTAGCACAACCAATGCCTCGGATTGTTCATAAATACAAATAAAACTAGGATTTCCAGCCCCTCTCCCCAAAAGCTGCTGGGGCCTCAGAAAGCAGAGATCTTTGCTTTAGATGTTCCTGAATAATCTGAAAAAGGGTATGTACTGTAAGAATTAATGCCTGTGGTGTATATAGTACATACATTTCTTCCAGCAGAATATATACATTTAAAAGTCATTAATGCTTTTAACTTGGACATTTTGTCATTTAGTCTTTGAATATTGAATATTGCATAGAAAATATTACAAACAGTACATATGAATTTCATCTGAAGGCACTCTAAATATCCTATGTGTGTTTGTGTGGGAATGCATCTCCATTGCTCCTGAAGACCCCCAGCTGCTGTGTTGGGTGTCTGCAACTGCTGCATACACTTTTGACAAGTCTTTTACTGCCCCTCATACTTTTCAGTGATAAATTTAACCTAATTTTAGTCCTAAGCTTATTTAAGGTAGATCTTATTGTGCCATAATACATATAGCCTGGGATAAAAACAGGTGTCTTAAATTTAGGCTTCAGATTAGCAAGTTCCAGTCTTTAAATCTCAGTTTAGGCCTCTTAAAAGCTTCATTTTGATGACATACTACCCCAGTGAATTTTGTGATGAGTTTAGGTTTTCTATTTATGTCAGTCCACCTCACAGGTAATTGGTTTAGCTCATTAATAATCTTTCTGGTTAACCTGCAGAGGAAGTACCAGGTTCATTATAGATACAGTTTGAGAAGTTGCGGTCCTTGTTGGGTGATCAGTGGGAGATGAGATGCAGTGCTGTGCTTGCAAGCGTGTTTGGGAATGAACTGAAGATCTAGTCGTTTAGGCACAGGAAAAAAAAATAGACATTTAGATCTTCCTAGCTGTGGATTAAACAACTAAGCGTATTGTGGTTTCCCCATATTTTCAGTTATTCATATGTATTTGTTTTTAAATTTTGTTTGCTGCAGGATTTAATCATAACTGCTCAAAAATTGAGTGTTCCATTTTCATTGGTCTAGTAGGCACTTGTTATTTTTAGTGCACTCTGAAAAAATGGATGTATAAGAACTATTGGTACAAATACTGGCACTTAGTCTGGTGTTTTAATATTTGCAGCAGTAAACAAGGTTCCTCAAGTTTCTGCAGGTTTCCAGTCGCAGAGGAGTGGGAGCATGATTTAAGTTGTCTGCCTTGCAAATTTGAGGAAATAGCATGAAAATATTTTAACAGTATTCACTTTATTCTGCTCAGTAGCCACTTACAGAACTTCATAGAGGATGACAATATTAGCCAACAGTCAAGACAAAGGCCCAAGAAAAACCCTTTTTACTTCAGACAAAGACAGGGAAAAAGCATTGTGTAGGGGAGTGAAATTTCAGGGCAGCAGCTCTGCTGAGGGCTTGTTAAATCTTTCATTTGGGCCATTCACCTGCTGCTTATAAGCAATGAAAATGGTAGACAGCAGATGTGAAGGCTAGGAGGGGCTATAATGACATGAAAAACAAGTTGGGTGACTATACAGAATTGAGAGAAGGAGGATTGAGACTTAGTCTTTTGTATTTGAAAAAAACCCACACATGTTATTATGTTCCCAAACACTTTAAAAACTTTCTTTCAAAATGAATCAGGTAAAAATAGGAAAAATATAAATTAATAAAGAAGTATTTCCCGTCTTTTTTTGAGTAAAGGGGAAAAAAAGTAAGCTTGAATATGACAATTCTTGATCTCTGTATAACTCTCATTAACATTCACCAAGGCTGGAATATGACCCTCTGATTATGTGAGGTTTAGAATACATATAATTTCCCTAAAGTAGATGATGAAAAAAATCAGCCTATTTTGACCACCAGGATGTAGGTTGACTTTTTTGATATTTCATCACCCCCAAACCATACACCTTGCTGATGTTGTCTCCCATAGAAATGTTCATGTTTTAATTTAAATCAGACAATAAGAGAGTTTGAGATCTGGTAAATTAGGAACAAAGGAAAAGGCTTTGTGCGCTGCTGCCTATAGTGTAACCATTATGGTTGTAGTAATGTGCTGTGAGAAGCCATTGGCATGCTAAAAATACACTACTTTAACAATAATCCGTGCATAAAAGAACCTGAAAGGAGATATGGCATATACCTAATGAATTCTGGACCTTTTCCATGCTTACCTTTTATAGGATTTGAAAACTGCCAACCCTTCTTACTCTGTTATAACGTTTAAACTTTAATGAACAAATAAACACAAAACCCCTAAATGAATTCCGCAATAGTAGCAGGAAATTGAATACTGTATGCACTAAACGACTGTGGGTTTGTGGCTTGGGTTTGTTGGTTTTGGTTTGTTGTTTTGTTTTTTTTTCTTTTTAAATAAATATGTCAGGTTTTATATATATTCAAAAGAGATGCATGATTGTAAATACAGGGTAGTTGTAATATTCCGAGCACATATTTAGGGACTTCCTCCCTTTTCCAAATCTCACTCAAGTGGAACATACACTCATTTCTGTAACAAAAATTCTTTCTACTCTATTGGCAAAATGAATAGCATCAACTCAAAATATTTAAAAATTTAGTCACATCCACATCTTGCAGCCTATAAGGAGCTTTCACGCTTTTGGGCTCGCTTTAGATCTTTAATACCCTTTCCTTTTGTGTCAAGGAGCTCACGAGGCGTAAAGAAGCACTGATAAACCCACTTAGATCCCTTCCTGGGCCGTCACCTCTCCCTGCCAAGCGGCTTTAGGTGGTAACTGATCTGTGACAGCCTGCCAGTCAAACAGAGCATTTCTGAAAGCTGACACAAAAGGCTGAGCGCCGGAGAAAGGATAGGAAAATAAGAAAAGAAACCAAACTGTATCAGCGCCTCTCTCCCCCCCACCCCCACCCCGGG
>VZRW01006071.1:57500-157176 GCA_013398125.1 Aegotheles bennettii | reverse complement strand
GAGGGAGGGAGGAAGGGTCTGCCCCGCCACACCCTCGGCTTCGCTCCCTGAGGGGCCGTGGCAGCCGCCGGGGGGGCCTGGCCTGCTCCTGCCCGCCGTCTGTCCCGGCCGCGCAGGCCGGCAGACCTCCCCCGCCCCATATGGATTGTCTTGTGCTGCCGGACCTCTTCAGCCGGGGGCTTCTGCTCGGACCTCTTCATTAGAGAAAGGCAGTGAAACACAATCGTAGAGATAGCGAGACCCTTGGGAAAGGTGTCTTCCAAAATTCTCTGCTCCGAGGTGCTTTTGTACAGGTGCCTGCGCACGTCTGGCAGCGACGTGGGTAAAAAAAAACACCCACCAGACAAAAACCCACCCTCTAATCACAGAATCATGGAGCAATTTTAGTTGGAACAGACCTTTAAGATCATCAAGCCCAACCATTAACCTAGCACTGCCAAGTCCACCGCTACACCATGTCCACATCTAAGCACCGCATCTACACGGCTTTTAAGTACCTCCAGGGATGGTGACTTACCTGAGCAGCCTGTTCCAGTGCCAGACAACTCTTTTGGTGAAGAATTTTTTCCTCATATCCCTTCTAAACGTCCCCTGGCTCAACTTGAAGCCATTTACTCTTGTTCCTCTTGTTCCTCTTCTTCCTCTACTTGGGAGAAGAGACCAAACCCTACCTGGCTACAACTTCCTTTCAGGTAGTTGTAGAGAGCAATAAGGTCTCCCCTCAGACTCCTTTTCTCCAGGCTAAACAACCCCAGTTCCCTCAGCTGCTCCTCATAAGACTTGTGCTCTAGACCCTTCACCAGCTTCTTTGTGCTTAATGTGGACCTCAAAGTTTTATTGCCTGCTTTACTGAAGAGAAAATTAAGTATTTTTTGCAAATGCGTGTTGCTGGCATGGTGAAACTTGCTTGAAATGGTTCTGTAGGCTCTGTCACAAGAATGCTGGAAGAACTTCAGAAGCCCTCAGCCCTTGCCATTGGAGCAGCTCCCTTGAGAATTCCTCACTCCTGTCTCAGACCGTGGAGGTCTGGTGGTTGCAGCAGGAAAGTCACAAACTCTGGGTGATGCTTGGGTTTGTTCATGGGTCTACGGTGACCTTCAAAACCAAACAAAACTGAGTGCTAAATGTCTTGAATTAGCTCACACAATTTGAATGTGCCAGTTTGATCACAGACGCTGCCAGTGTGGTAGAGAGGGCCCTTGGCTTCCCAGCCACCCCCAACACCATGCAAGTTAAAGAGCTGCTATAATGTTTTCCATTGACCTCATATGACCCATTAAACCAGAGAGCAGGATCAGACATTTCAGGACCTTCAGGGTCTTCCATATTTTCTCACATCCCTGGGATGTTTCTTCCCATATTTGTACAAGGTTGAGGGGCTGGTAGAGGAGGAAATCAGGTAAAATCTGGCAGCATTATACCCTTAGAGATTTTCTTTATTCACAAAGGTGAAATATCTCGCTCAAAATCTCTGAGTACCTTAAGAGCATACACATGAAACATAAGGAGTGGCCTTACACTGACCATCAGTCAGTTTAGTATCCAGTTTATTGTTCAGATTAGTAACTTTGTTGAGTGAATCATCTACTAGCAAGGAGAAATGCACACTTTTTGTAGTTTAAGGTCCTTCAACTTGAACTAAGTTGTGCAAACATGTACTGAGACTGGATTCAACAATTTTTGATTTTTTAAATCCAGGATAATTTCTCCTAGTCTGTCAAGAATGGACAACTATTCTACACTCAGGAGGAATTCAGCCCTTAAAGAAGTGGAAAGGCTTAACACTCTCAGCTGTGGTTTACGCTGGTACCTTTATGCAGTGGGGGTTACTGCCACAGGCATCAGTTTTCCCACTTAGCTCTGGGAGCGGAGGAAGAATTCAACAGCCTCTCCTTTCCTGATGGTTCAACCAAACCACAATCTCTTTCTTTTTCAGATTTTTGTTGTTATCTGCTGGGTGGGTCTGGTAAAGAGAGGATACTTAAAATATGAAGCAATTTTCATTGCTCATGTCTTAAGGGATATTTATTTACTAAAGGAGACCACATCTGATTACTTAGTTGAGAAAATCTGCAGCCTTATTTTAGGTTTTTTTTCAGTCCTTTAAGAAAATCTCTTTCCTTTATTTCTCCGCCTCAAGCATTACTATTTTATTCCTACCTTTAAAACTACTGAAAAATGAATAGTGGAAAAAAGAATGAGAACAGAGAAAGTGAAGAAAAAACATTAATCTTGAAAAAGAGTAAAGCAGAGAAGTAAAATAAAAGATACAAAATTTTTTCAAGACATCTTTTGGTTTTGAATAAGGGCTGTATTTCAGTTTAGAATTCTTTTCTATAAAATAATTTCGAATGTTAGCTGTTGTGTGCTGAAGTGGACAAAGGCTTTAATTTGCACATATTTATAAACTGAAACAAATTCAGTTGTGCTGAAATTTGGCATGCAAGTTCGTATTGGAGTATTTTTTTAAATCGGTTCTTTTGAATTACTATTTAGGTTTTTAATCTTAGAATGACATGGATCCTTTGTTGTTTATAACTTTAAAATCCAATTTAAGTATGCTTTTATATTTCTGAAATAACCAGATTAGTTGTCTGGATTTGAGGGAATTACTAATGAGGGATATTTTAAACAAATGGCAAAAATTAAGCTTGACTGTGAGCAGACAAGAAAAATGTTATTATTTTATGAAAAAGGCTAGTGAAAATTGTATATAAACTGTATGTGTAGCTAAAGAAGAACAAAGTGAAAGAAGGATTCAGGTTAAATGCAGTCATATTTTGATGACATCAAACTTTAAAGGTGTCAGAATAACTCCTGTACAATGAAGAAGAGCTGTGTATCAATTTTTTGAGTGTGTCACTGCTATCCAAGAGTATTAAAAGTAATTTAAATGTTTAAAAATATGTAATTGATCATTCCACCTCAAAAATTTACTTGCAGCATTTGGAGGAGATACATGTATTGTTAGACAGTTTGCCCTCTGTTGGTTTATGGCAGATATGTCATCCTAGTTTAAAGTCATTGGGTAAGAGGGGGAATGCTTCCAAGTGGTAAATCCTCCCACCTATCTTCGACTTAAATTTTCAGATAGATTGGATTGCCCTTTGGGTAGATCTAATATTTTCCATAACAGAAAAAGGAACCTAGACAACTATGACAAGATTCAGCTCCAAACAACAGACTTTTACAGTTAAGGATCCTAGTCCTGCTACAGTTAATTTTCTCATGATGCTGTTGACATATGTGTAAGGTGTTAGGCTATCATTAAGTCAGTGGATGTGTAGGCACTAGGGCCTAGAGAGCCATTCAGCTGACCATGATGCAGATATCATACTTGGTAATGAATTCTGTTCTGAACACGACCAACAGTTTTGATGAGGGTCTCTAGGTTATCTACTTTAATATGGGAATTAAAGTATTTATGAAGTAACACAATTGTAATAGGTATACAAATATATATATGGAAAAATATATATATGGTATAGAAATGTTTATATCATAAGTAATCCAATTTACTTGTGGTTTTCAAGTCTTGGAAGAAGGCCTGAAAAATAAACACTCTGTATTAAGTTTGTTGGCAGAATGCAAGTCAGTTTGCAAAACCAACTGTAGTTTGTGATGCTTTGAAGAGTGTTCACTGTAGGTAAGTATGCAAGTACTTTCTATTATAAGTCCTTCCATATCCTGATTAATATTTACCTTTGGGGTAATGCCCTTCTTGGTCTGAGCATTCGTAGATTGGCATTTGTGGGTTTTTTCCAATGTTATTGATCTGGAAGAGTAAAAGAGAAATTTTTTAAACAGAAGTAGAAAGAAATAGTCAACTAAAAAGGCAGGTAGATATGATTTTATTTTGGAGGAAGTTCCCTACAACAAGGGCTATACTTCCTTTCCAACAAATCAAATATCCTACACGTACTGTTAAAGAACAGTATAATGCACTCTTTACTGCTGACACCTGATGAAGTCCTCTATGGTTGAACTACCTGAACAATTTGTGTCATATGGTCCTGTTGCCGTATATTCATAACTGTGTGAAGCCCTCAGTCTCTGGGCTGAAATTGTAGCTATTCATGGATGCTTTTTGCAACCAAGGAATTTATTTGGGAAGCTTCAGTGAAATTCTTTCAGAATTTTTGAATTATGGGAGTGTGCAAAACATACTCTGCTTCTGTTGTGTTTAATAGGCAGTGAAAACTAGCCAAAACCAACAGAAAATGGGCTATTTGGAGAAAACTGCAGCAAAAGCAACTGATAGCTGCTGGTTTTGGCTTGGATGAGTGTTTTCCATGTCCAGGGCTGTTCTTTCTGTTCTCAATATAGAGAAACATTTTAAAACCAAAGCACTGAATGGTTCATAAAAGGCCATTCTTTTTAATTCAAGGTCATCTCAAATTAGTATTGAAAAATGGTACTCTAAAAATGTATTGCCATGTTTTAAAACTTAGGACATCAGACAAGTTAGTTTTTAAAACATATTAAAAAGTTGAGGTGAATCTTAAAGGGAAATATGTTATTAATAGAGCTTATTGAGCTTAGACTCTTTTTCTGGCATTATTTACCTTTTTCTCTTCCTGGCCTGAGGCTTCCAAAAAGGCTGAAGACAGCTGTTTTCAGATAGCTGCTGTGCTCATAAAGGGAAATTTTAAATACCTGATTCAACTACTCAAAGCAGAACAATAATCCTAAACACTGAGGAAGCAGAAAGGTTAAATATAGGTTAAGACTTTTAGATTTTGTCATGTCATGAACATTTGAGGTTTTGACTCAAAAATAATAGGAGGTATCTGGCTACTACATGAAATAGCTGCAACTGTGTGAACTATTTTACTCTTTTGTTTGGACAATGTTGTCTTACATAACACTGCCAGAAACAGCTTCAGGAAAGATGGGAACACATTTCTTTCCCATATAGTTCATATCAATGTCAAAGTTAAATGCTATACTAAATGAAAATATTTTTTCATTACATAAATTGCATACATTGTATACATTTAAATGTAATTTAAGACATCAGTTAAAATTATGAAGAATTTAGACATTGGAAAGTATTTGTTTATTGGTAATGTCTCTTCTTTTTCTGACTGCATCTACATTTAAGATTGAACATGTAGATAGTTTCCCCTTGGAAGCCATGACTACTGTTCCTTTTCTAACGTTCCCAAAACAAGTTTGCTTTCAAACTTCACAGAAAGCAAATGTGGGAAAGGGAGGTCAAATCTGGTCCTCAAGCTTTGTCACAAATTTGTCCGGTTGCAGGTAATTCCGGTTTCATTATTTAAAATATTCTGGAGACGTTTAGTATCCTTTCTATTTTCAAGAAAAGACAATGTGTATACTTTTAAATACATCTTCTGCTGGCTGGTGTCAGTCTCCACCACAAGGGGCTAAATTAATTTTGTAATCCTGAGAACATTAAGGTAGATACTTGCAAGCACTTTTGCTGTCTGACAGTGAGGCTGGCATAGTTCTAGGTAGAAATCTACTGATACATTTTTTGTGTGACATTTTGGAAAGGTGTATAGACATCATAGTCTCCACTAAATTTGCACTATGTCACATATCCAGTAAGTCTTGAGGTGAAGCTATAGCCCATGGGGAACAGAACAGGCTGCTTATCATAGATCACATAAACTCCGATAGTAGATAGTGCAATAGTACTAAAAATATTCCAGTGCACCTGCATTGGTTTATACCACATTAATATTTCATAGATATATTCTATTCTTAAAACCAGAATTGACTATCAACATTTCATATAAAAAATCTAAAATTTTCTAATTTTAGCATACTATAATTTAAAAGATAAATAACATAAAGAAGCATTAGTGGTTTATAAAACTACATCCTTGGAGATATTCAGATCTTGACTGTACAAAATCCCAAACAACCTGCTGAGCCTCTGTTGAGTTGAGGGTTGTACCAGATGATTTCCAGAAGTACTTTCTAACTTAAAAGTATTTTTACATGCTAGACATTGGAGAAGCTACTTACAGTTCGTAAAATATAAAATAATGGCAGCAAACCTTATCCATTTGTGACAAAAGTGGATTATGGTGTCTGGGGCTTTTCCATCCACCAGTACATCACCTGCATCTCCTGTATGAAACAAAACAACTTCTGTGTGATTTTAAAGCCTGAGGGAAACATTTATGGTCACTGGGTCTGATCGATCCCCTCCACCTACTTGTTTTTGGTGCACCGGTCATCCCTAGCATTACTAAAGTGTATCCAAACTTGTGTTGCTGTCTTTATAGCATCTAGTTAGAAGTGAATATGATACTTTCAGAACTGAACTCCAAGACTTCTAACCTGAAATAACACTGTCTGCCTAATATACGTCTTACACAGACCTCCAACTATGTTAATAAGGAAAAGAAAATGTCATTTTCTGTAGACAATACTTTCCTGTGACCACTCACAAGCCTAATGGGCTACAGGAAGGGTTTCTGGTAAGGCCAGTGTGACTCGAAAGGTGGTTGCCCGCTATGCAAAACTGAGAGACTTCACAAATTGACTGGTGACGGGAGTCTGTTTTACATAGAAGGACAATTTGCATGGAGGCAGCAGAGGACCTGCTGGGTCAACACAAGATCTCTCTTGCTCAGAGGATTTCAGCTCAAGATTTTAATGTATATTTGAGATGTAATTTTTAAATTTTAGACTTAGTTTTATTTTCCTGCTCGATTAATATTGTTTTAGAATACAATGTACTTTATGTTTCCTGTAAGAATAAATATACTTATTTGAAAACCTAAACTCAGCTAAATTAAAAATAGATATATTTATTTACAAACTTAAACTCAGCTGAATTAAGTTTTTGGTTGAGAATATATTACATTTTTGATGTGGCATAAATATTGTCTCCTGTTTTTAATCTGCAGAATTTAAAAGTATTTATAAATACCATTTACACATTGCAAATCAGCTTGTAGTCTGAGGCTGTCCAGAAGTTCACCGGGTTTTGGAAAAAAATCATAGATAATGAGAAAGCAAGCCTGAAAGGTAAGGTTAAAGGAAATAAATACTCATCTCTAAGGTTTTCATTCAAATCCCTCATGCCAGAAAAACCTAGCATGGGAGAAATAACAGCTAGGTTGAATTGACATGTGAATTGGAAAGGCTAGATTGCTGTTATGTTGTGGGTGGGCCCTTCATACTTCTGAAGTTATAATGTTTTTATTTAAAGACTAAATTGGATTTCTGGGCATGTATGGTATACATCAATTTAAAATTATTGGAGTTCTTCATATTGTTAAGAGTGCTTCAGTTTGAAAGAGTGAGGCTTTCCTGCAAATGCCAAGTAAATTGCTCTGCAAGTCCAGAATATTTGATCACCTCCGAATTGAAACACTTACGA
The DNA here is from genome assembly GCA_013398125.1 of Aegotheles bennettii. NCBI lineage: Eukaryota > Metazoa > Chordata > Aves > Caprimulgiformes > Aegothelidae > Aegotheles > Aegotheles bennettii. The sequence continues at coordinate 149,813 of VZRW01006071.1, read as the reverse complement.
AAGATGCTGTAGTGTTCTAATAATTTTACAGCTCTTTTTGATTCCTGTGCCTAGAACCCAAATCATTTCTGAAGGGCTCTCATTATTTTCAAGTTTTATGTGCAGTATAAAATGATTTAAGATTATTCCGCAGCTTTTCATTTTTTATTTTGCAAAAAATAAAACTTTTTTTTTTCTTTTTTTAAAGACAAGCTCTTTCCTCTGCAAGCTGGGAGACATTATGATCTAATTCAAACATTTCATGTTTAAAATGGAAATTGAACCAAATTCTCTCCAAATCGCAATGATGATGGCTGGGAGAAAAAGAAGGAAAAAAAAAATCACTGCCTCAAAAGCAGAGAAAATACAAAGTAAGAGGCTGTCAGTGATCCTTGCTGGGAAAAGTGTGAAGAACAAGAAACATATTGTCACTGTTCAGATGCGGTCAAGGTGAAGTGGGGAGACTGAATGAAAGTTACAACAATGTGACAAAAGAGAGACACAGATCCATTTAGTGTTGGAAGGAAGAGAGCAGGAGGCACAGAAGGCTAGTTCACGTGTTGCTTCTAAGCTGATTTTTGCTGTCATTTTATTTTTAGTTTCAGAAAGAAATGATGTATGCCCTTTTGTATCTCCTGACTTTGTCTTTTAAGAATAACAGTTAGTTTCTTTCTCACTGGTGACCTTGTTCTTTTTTAACACATGGCAGTAGTATATTGTTTATAATTCACATAGCATACTAAAGAAAACTCTCATCACTATTGCTTCTTAGCAGTAGAGCCTTCTCTTGCATTTCTTTCCAAACACATACACTGAATGGCATTTGTTCCCAGTGGCTCTCAATTTAAAGGTAAACAAGGGCGAAACAGAAGTCTTCTGTGGGAGGAAGCACACCAACCAGCTGAGGATCCCTATGGCCACACCTGCGTTGCCCCAATGGCATCCTGCATTGCCACGAATTGCACACAAAAATCAACTTGCTTACACTTCCCACCTGGAAACCCACACCTGCTCCTTCTGGTCCTGCTTGGGGAGCCAGAATGCGGTCCACATAGGGCCTTTCCAAAAGAAAGGGGAGAAAATTAGTCTAAAATGTATTGCCATCTACATGGCATAGAGTTACACTGGCATGCAAAAAGAGAAAGGGATTGGGGAACCCACCTGCCATTGCACAGATACTTCAGTAGTAAGGCAGAAATTGGTGTGGAAGCAGGATGAAGAAATAGCAGACCAGATGTGATGGTGTGCTCCCCCCCACCCCTGCACCTGCATCAGTGGTAATGGATGTGTCTGGTCGTGATGGCTGTATCCTGATCAAAGCGGCATTGGGGGAGACAGATAACAACACAGCAGCCAAGGGCTAAGGTAAGCAATGTGCCCACCTACCCATAGTACTGTTCAATGTCCGCCTCAAGCCAGACTTGAAAGAAACTACACCTGTGACTAAAGTCAGATATCTTACCCCCATAAGCAGTGACAGTGCGTAACCAAAGACCCCTTAGAACTCTCCTGCATAGCAGTGGGCTGCACAACAGGATCACGCCTTGAGTAAGGGTGCCTGCTTCTCGAGGTTACTTCTCCAGGCTAAGAGACTCCTTGCACAACAGATTCTTGGCAAGTGATTAAAAACATGTTAAGGTTTGAAAATCTTAGCTAAGTAATGTAAAGGTTGGATTGCACATATATAAACCTTTAGATTATATATATCCAGTATATATATCCTATAGATTATATATATCCCACTTTCTGAACCTCATGGCTCAAAAGGAGCTTTTCCTTATCCTTTGTATCTTGTAGACATAAACCATTGACCAAGTCAGAGATTAGGATTGGATCCAGCCACACCTAGACTCCTCTTTGAGAAGGAATTTAGAAAGCAAGGGGATCCTTTCTGAACTTCGTGACTCAGTGAGAGAGTCTCCCTGACAGTTTTATCTGACCCTGTCCTCTATGCAGTAAATAATCAAGTGTACCTTACCATCAAATCTTGTGAAACATTTACTATTAAACTTTTTTAAATTGCCTGTTTTATATCAATAAATATGTTGCTACTTCTCTCTTATGAGTGCATCACTCCATCCATGACACCAAAGAGAGCTTTTAAGTGTTTCACAAGTGTGTTACTAAGGAGGTAGCTGGAAACATCTGGAAAAATCTGGAGATTTCCAACATAGATGTTGAAACAGAAAACAGAACATGGTCCATCGTAACTTTGGCACTTTAAAGCATATGAGAGAAGCAAAATGTAGCCTTTGTGTGTAATACCTTCCATTGGAAAAGTAAGTCTGCATTTTTTGTTATTTTACTTGCTAAAAGCCATCAGACACCTCAAGAGATCCTTTGATGAATACAGCTGCTGTGGTTTTGGACACTGGTTTACAGCTCTCTGCTCCTGGTGCTATTGTAATGGGGCTTGTGAGCCTTTCCTGCATCAGGAATTTATCATCAATGCAGTGGAGGCACCTTCTGGACTGACAACTTCTGGCTGAGTGGGCCTTGCAGCAAATGTCTGGGTAGCTAAAATCCCCCATGAGGACCAGGGCCTGTAATTGTGAGGCTGCTGTCAGCTTCCTGTAGAAGGCGTCATCAACTTCCTCATCCTGATCAGGTGGCCTGTAATAGACACCCACAACAGCATCACCCATGCTATCCCGCCCCTTAATTTGGACCCACAAACTCTCAACTCGCTCGTCATCCGCCCCAGGACAGAACTCAATACATTCCAGTTGCTCTCTCACATAAAGAGCCACTCCACCACCTCCCCTTGTTGACCTGTCTTTCTTAAAAAGCACATAGCCACCCATGACTACGTTCCAGTCATGTGAGCTGTCCCACTATGTCTCAGTAATGGCCACCAGATCATAACCCCCTGACAGCACACACATTTCTAACTCCTCCTGTTTATTGCCCGCACTGCATGGATTGGTGTACAGGCATTTCAGGGAACGAGCTGAGCATGCTGACTGCTCCCTAGGGCGGTGGGGGGCCTGGTGATCTTCATTAGTACTAAACCACTGCCCTGACGGTGCAACCTCAGCTACAATGCCCTCCCCCTCAGATCTAGTTTAAAGCCCTATGAATGAGCGCTGCTAACTCTTGCCCCAAAACCCTTTTCCCCCTGGTAGTCTTGTCCCACATTTTACCATCAGGCCTGGTGTCTTATAAAACCAGCTATGATCAAAGAACCCAAAGCCCTACCTGCAGCACCAGCTTCAGAGCCAGGTGTTTATGGACTGGATCCTATCCCGCCTCACGTCATCACCTACAAGTGGAAGGAGGGAAGAGAAGAGAACTTGCACCCCAGATTTTTTCACCAGCTGTCTCAGGGCTTTGAAGTCCCTCTTCAATCCCCTCAGATTACGGGATGCAGCTTCCTCCCCACCTGTCTGGAAGATCAATAAGGGGTAATAGTCTGATGCCCTCACCAGGCTGGGGAGCTTCCAAGTGATGTCTCTGATCCGGTCACCAGGAAGACTACAGACTTCCCTTTGATGCGGGTCAACCCAGAACATTGGGCCCCCTGTTCCTTTCAGGGGTGAGTCACCACTCACTGCTGCTTTGCTGCTATACCAGGAAATATTTAGTGAGTCTGGTGTTTCCCTTTTTCCTCTACTTAAGGTTCCCTATTTTTCATTTTCTTGTAGTTTTCTTCCTTTACCCCTACTCCTCATATATCTAGCTTTATTATCCCCCTTTTCTTAGTTTTCCCCTGAACTCATGATCTTTTTCACTTTCTAGTTCTCAGCCATTCTGCTTTCTTCTCTTTCTTTTGAATCTGTTCCATCTTTTCTGCAGAAACTCCCTAGTGCAAGCCGTTTTTACCCCTCTTGTGCTGGCTCACTGCTGGCTGAAATCTGGAGCTGTTACAGAAGCTCCTGTAGACACTTCTGACAAGAGAAGTTGCCAGACTGCCTCTGCTTCAAATGTAGGATAATCGCATTTCAGCTTTCTGATTACTTGAGATTTTGAGAGATTTTGGTGGACAATTTCTGATTGTCTACTAAGCAATGCTCAAACTACAGGGTACCTAAATAGCATACACGTAATTGCCAGATTTGCATAATCAGTGGTCTCAGTCAGCAATTAGTATCTCACTAATATCCAAACAAACATAATTTACCAAATTATACAAAACTCAATCAGAAATTATATTTTATTGTGTGTAGTTGTCTGTTGGAGGATATCAAATACCTAAGGGAATAAAGTGGTTTTTTTTGTTAATTTAAGGATTAGTACTCCTAGCAAGTTTCAATTTACATATGTACAAAAAAAAGTAAGTTAAAAATAATTCAACAATTTTTATAAGGGTATCTCTTACTGTTATATATCTTGGGGCTACATAACACCAAAAACTTAGTTAATATTTTGGACTGATTTTTTAATATAATCTCTATTCCAGTCTCTCCTGAATTTTGAGATGTGGTGTTCCAAAAAATGGATCAAGAAGTAAATTGGTCCATTGGGTACATTGATGCATTAGGACCAAAGCAAACTGGTCCTAATTAGGACCAAATTAGGTCCTTCAGGTGTTGATCTTAAGAATTTATGAAAGACAACTGAACTAGATCATGCTGGTTTAGACTGGTTCCTCCAGTCCGTTGTCCTTTAGCTTCAAAAGCAGCAGAGACATCGTTTGCTGTTAATCACCACACCTGTGTTTAGTACTCAACAGATTGAAATTTGCTGTTTTCAAATATTACACACCAGTAAGAAATCCATTATATGTGTTGCATTTCACTGTGAGAGGAACGCTTAATCCTATGGTTTACTGCCTATAGTTGTTTCAGATACATTTATAAAGGGAGGTCTTCCTATGGGATCTATAAATCACACATTACCTTTTAGCTATGCCATATTTTAGTGTTAACATGTTAAAAGAAAGATCTGTTTATTGTTCATAATGTGCATGACTTTTCTTGTTGTGTTATGTACAGAATAATCCATATACCACCCATACTGAAAGTGGTTATTAAATATGCTGGCTCAGTTTACTAGTAGCTCTAATACACTTCTGTAACAAGGAACTACTTGTAACATCAAAGCATGGGGAGACATTAGCTCTTTCTCCCTATAGCCTCTGACCTGAAAGTATTGCTTTTTATCTCTCTATAAAAGGAAAATACTCTTTTCAAAGAAGCCTAGCTAGAGTTTTCTCCATTTTCTCCATTGTAGAATAAGAGCCTGTGAAAGTAATCTACAATTTTTCATCTTTGTTCATAGTATTGTTTCTTTTTGGTCATTATGTCTCTTGAAGAGTGAAAACCCTTGCTTTCAAGTAATAGTGACTGGGAAGTGCTTTGTAAATCCTAAGGTACTTCTGTTTTCTGTAACCCTGTCAGAATGAAGAAAGGTGATCAAACATTTCTATTTTTAAAGAATTAAGTAGAGATATATAGTGAAAGAGAAAGAAAATAAAGTTTGAGAAATCATTCATACTCAAAATGATGGGTAAGACCCAAAGAGAATTAAAACACAGGGTTTGTAAGGCAGCCAACATCTGGCGCATCAAAACTATATTTTATCTTGCAGATGTTTCCACTTCTTTTTTTAAAAAATATGATAAAACAAATGAACTTTCTCAAGTATATTTTGACTTTTAAATCTATGGATTGAATCATCTTTGCTTCTGGCTTTGTATGTATCAGATGTTTTGTGTAATCTAGCTTGTTTTGTTTCAGTTCAACGTTTTAGGATTCCTGACCTTTTGGCTTTTACATTCTGAACTTGAGCTACCTCAAGGAGGACTTGGTCTTCAGAAACAACTAAGTACACACTGTCAGAAAATCTGGCTGATGTATGATCTGCGCAATTACTTTTGAGTATCTTATCCCTTGTTCCCAGGCAATCATGGGGAAGAGAGTGCTGACTTAACCAAACATAGGTGCAGTAAACAGAAAAAGGAAGGTTGAGCACAAATGGCCATATTATATCAGGTATTGTTGGTATTCTGCTGGTTGTAAAGACATTTCAAGCCTAAATTTTCAATTAACTTACAAATCTTTTCTTAAGCTCATAGACACTGACAGTATTACAGATACTGTACATTCCCATACTTCTATAATTTGGAATCCAAGTTTCTAATAACATCTTTTTTACCTGTAAGTGTTTGTTGTAAGGACTTTTTCCTCACAATCCTACAGAGAAACAGAAGGGTCTCAGTTCTTTTTCTTTACTTATTTGTATATACTAAGTCTTTTCTAAAGGTGTGTTTGGGTTTTTTTTAGGTTATCACTATGACTAATTTTTTTCTGCATTTCACAACTCATGGCTTCTGAGATGGCATTAGGCAGGATTCAGTCTATGACATTTAACTCACAATGGTGTTAATTCAATGATTAAGTCAATAAAATCCACTGATTTCCTGGATGCTCTAGATGGACCTTCTTATAGGTGTGAATCATTCCTGTGAGGTGGGTGTTTTAAAATTTATCCTGAGCTTAGCTACTTTTCCACATACCTTCTAAAAATTGTTTGGCCAGAGGAAGGGTGTCACAGTATGATTTTGATGTAACAGTATAATTAAAAAGAAAATAAAACTACTCAAATTTCTCTGTAAGATTTCATATGAATAAATAAGTTTCAAACTTTCTTCTGCTGGAAACAAGCTGGATCACTTATTTTGTTTTTTAATAAAGGTACATTGATTCATTATACTTTCAGAAGTGCAGATTAGCATATTTTTCAAACATAAATATATTTATTAAAAAAGAAGTTACAGAACTGCATTAGTGTAAACTTTGTAAAGTGTCTTATTGCATTTTTTAAAAATGCATTGTTTTTTTTCTTTGCTTTTTGAACTAAAAAGAGAAAACTTTTTCTTGGAGAGTTAATTTTCTTAATAGGATGCACTTATTTGTCCTTAAGTTATATGTATTTTATCCCTGTGTTGGACATAGTAGTCCCTAATATACTTTCCAGGAATCTTGTAAACAGGAAGTAAGATAGAGAAGGAGAGAACAGGGTTTCTGGTTGTTTGTTGTTTGGTTTTTTTTTCAGATTGTAATAATTAAAAATTTAGAAAATTCAAAATGTTTCTCAAAATGTAGTGGTAAGTAAATTATGTATTACACTTGTGTAGATAGTTAAAAAAATCTGAAACATTCTGCCAAAAATGAATGTTTTAGCTTGCATTCAACTGATATGCTAACTTATGGTTACTTACATTTTACTCCTGTTTGCTACAGGTGAAATGGGTGAATATCAGACAGCTCATTATAGAGACAAGCATGCTGCATTCCCAAAGTAGGATGACAGAACAAGTCATGGTACGTATTGTAATTTCAGTGCTACAATACATCCTCAAGCTGTCTGAGGTAAAATGCTTACTAAGCACTGCATTGGGGCTGTCAGACTGCTTCATGGGGTGGTAATTAAATTGACGCAGTCCTACCATTCATTTTGTGGAACTAAGCCAGAATTATCTGTATCCTAAAAATATTCTACTGTAGATTGCTAGTTGTAGCAGGAGCACAGTTTTTTTGCATATAAATTCTCTTTCATGGAAAACATTCTTGCTATTTTTTTCTCACCTCCATAGTTTGTGGGGGAGGAGAACTGTTTTGTCACTAGACTAGTTTAAATCCAATGGAAGCTGGTCATCAAAGATGGTATCTTGTTTAAGACTGCAAACACTTGGGATGGATTCCAGTTGTGACTAATGGGGATAAAGGATTGATGGTCATTGTGGCCAAAGGTGGCATTAAAGTTTCCTGCCTGATTTACAGTGTTCTCAGCCTTGATATAATTTAGAATAGCCAGGGGCCCACTCAGCTGTGGTTGGCCATTGCCTCAAAAATAAAGCTCAGTGCATACGAGGAGGCAATGTGATAAATGAAGAGGAAGCTGCTTCTGGTCATTTTGGGACACTAGCTGCATTATTAAAACACTCGGGAGCTGCCACGCTGGGTCAGACCTAGGATCCCAGCAGCTCAGCAGACTGTCTTTGGTAGTGCTCTGATACTCTGTGCTGAAAATCAGTGCTAGATCAGAGTGACCCTGGCTCTGAATTAGTCCCTGGATAAAGAGTCCTAGCACTTCCAGCATCTACTCATCTGGAAATACTGTCACTTACTACTTCCTGAGTCAGGGTGACGAGAACTGCAAATAACGCTAGTGATGTAGGCATGCAGTGTACTTATAGAGCAGCATGATTATGTTCTTGTTTTCTTCTCTGCTTATTTCCTAGAGAATATGACCTTTCTGAAATTTGTATGTCACCTAAAAACTTTCAGTGAGCTAGGCAATGCATCTTTTGCTAGTTGCATGTCAAAAGTACACGCAACTAGTCTAACCACAAACTCGATTCCAAGGATCTTTTTGAAGATCGATTGTAGAGGGTGAGGCTGATGTGCAAAGGAGACTTGTCTTGTAGGATAAGTTGCCTATAATGCATGAATGAGTTTATTTTGTTATAAAACATCCTTTAGAAAATTGTTTATTTTGAGTTCAGTTAATCTACTCAGCCAATGAGAACTGAAACTGGAAGGAAATAGCATACACATGTTTTTGAGTGCACAGTGTGGAGGAACTGTTAATGGGTTATCTGGAAATAGATGAAATCTCCTGCAAAAGCTATAGTTAAAATTGTCCTTCCTTCTTTTGACGAAATGGTGGTGAATAAGAATGCATGATGAGAAATGCTGAAAGCCACTGTTGTAGGATTCAGAACATGATTAGAAAAGGCTTAAATGAAGAAAGTTTCTTGAAATAATATGCTAAAATGCTGTCTCTTTCGAAACTAAAAAATAAAAAATGTATGGAAGTACTTACATTGGTGTCCAATAAGTAGTTACATTAACCAGAAAACTGTTGCATAGGAAGAAGTTGAAAAGGGTGACTACTCCATGGGCTCTCAACTCATCAGGGTATACTCAGAGACAGGAGATAGAGAAAGAGATGGATTCCTGTGGGGTAATTCAGAATAAGAATCTCAACTGACTTGGCTCTCACCTTGAAGCATAATTTGTCATCAAAGGATATTGTGACAGGAGACACTGCAACTGTTTCATTAACAAGATTTTTTATACCATTCTCTGATTATGAAAGGACTTTATTGTCGAAATCCGTGGTTTGCCATTTTTTAAAACCTATGTATGAATCTGTCTCAAATATCTTGTACATCACAAATTTGACTTTGGAATATATCAATTCCCTTATTAATTCATAATTTTTGTCTGATTATTGCATTTTGAAGCACATTATCTCCTTTCTTATTTGTCAATTTTTTTCCTCTGGTAAATCATGCTACATACACCTTCACATCCCTCCATTTTACTGCTGTTTTTCTTGGTTGCCTTGTTATATTTGCCTCCTTCTGTTTGATCTATTATACTCAATGAACATCAGTTTTCACTTAGACTAATCTTTATTCTTCTTTGATTTTTAACTAGTATATTATAATGGCATTAGTGATGTTACACTGAAGTCCCTAGTCCTGCAAAGGCTGATTCATGTTACTCACTTTGCACAGAGTGAACGGTCCCCTGGTAGTTCAGGAGTTACACACATGGGCATAAAGCTTTGCATGCTAATTGCCTTTAGTGGGCTCATTTTCGGTATCACAAAGACCCGTTTTAAGGACTGTTGCTCAGATCTGAAAATACACATTTGACTGGAGACAATTGTAAAAATATATCCTCAGCTGGGAACCAAATTCTAATTAGGAGTAAATTAAGCATATATCTTGACCAGCAGCATTTTACAACTATCTGACAATCTTTTATACTCTTGAAACAACTTTATTTTTGTACTAACATTTTCATGGTTGCAGTTCATAGCACAAAGCATGAAGTAGTAAAAGCAATGCATTGGATTTTTTTCCCGCATATTCTTCTACTCAGAGGAAAGCAGCTAGAATAACAGGCAGTATTTAGTTTTCATCCAAATTGTGTGTGAAATTTTAGTTTGTAGACTCACTGCGTCTATGTCAGCCTGAAGATTAAAGGCTTCTTAACTACATAGTGACACAGAAGGCTGAGCAAGCTGTGAAGGAGCTGGTGGGGTTTTCTGTATAATAACTGATCTGTGGATCACTTGAAGAGTCTGGATTTCTGTGTCCAATCCAGACAAACAGAAGTCTACCTCATTGTATGTGCATGTTTTAGGTAGATCACCATATACCACTGGGGTCCACGATGTAGCTGACAGAGTTTCTGCAGTGCTGGAAACATGTTATTCATTGATGTATTAGATGCATATACCCCAGTAAAGTTAATGTTTAACCATCTTTTCTTTTGGCAGCATGCTACAGCTTACTAATTAATTTGGTTGCTGTTTGCACGGTTTTTTTTCTACCACTGTGGATACAATCAATAGATTTCACGTGTTCTACAGTCAAGAAGACAGCTATGCATAATGTGCTCTGAAGTTATATTGAGACTATCCTTCAAGCTTTGTTATTAGCACAAAAAGGAAAATATTCTAATGCATTTATAAATAGAGAGCTTATAAGCAGTGAACTGTATTCTCTTCCAATGGAGATATCCTAAACATAGCTAAGCAAAAGTGAATTGACAGATAACAGTTTGACCTTCTCAACTTGGGATAGTAAAAACTTTCTTCAGCTGTAGCAAACTGCCATCTTGGCTTTCAATCACCTAGTATGCCGGATGATAATCTTCAATTTCCCTTTATCACTGTTGCCTTCTGTTACTTATTCCTCTGGCAAACCTACCATTTGCAACTGATTTAAAATAATCAATTTCCATTTCTAACCAGCCTGTGAGTTCTACTAGTGTTTTTTTTTTTTACTTGGAAATAAAACTAGGTCAGTTTCATTTCAATTCAGGTACTGTCAAAAGTGAGTTAGGTGGTGCACACAGTATTACCATAACCTAGAAGATGTTTGGCCATCTGGAGACCTCAGATTGGACAAAGGAGGGGTCCCAAAAGGCTTACTTTCTCAGCTAGTATGAGAAAGTACTAAATCGGAAGTTTAGTTAATAATATTTGATATTTAGTTTTGATACTTGTTTTCTCTGTTTCTTAAAGAGGGATCCTGACTTGAGAAAGTGGGAGGGAATGGTCTTCATAAGACTTCATAAGAACAGAAGTCTACACTTTTGTATCTTTTAAACCAAAGGGGTAGCAAGACGTACTGGCAATAGTACTCTTGCATTTTAGTACTCTCTCTGAAACATTGCTGGTGTTAGGTTGTGTGATTCATTTAGCTGCTTGTGATCATTATGTCATTTGCCCAATAAAGATGAACTAGAAAGATGGTTATAAGTACTGTAAGCACCGTTGCACCTTAAAATTTCTTTAAATCAAATCAGAGGGTGTTTTGTCCTAATAGTTATTTTGCAGATAGAAATCAATTAGTCTAATAGTGTTACTATTCTCCAAAATGGAATCATATTGGACCAGTTTGATGTCTTATAATTGCACACTCTGTGGCTCTTATCTCTGCCTCAGTCTGTGAATTTGAAACCATCAGGAAGACGTCACATTGGTATGAGTATTCTTCAGTGATAAGAACAGTAATTGTTGTAGGGAGACTTCTTAATCTTGGGTCACTCAAATCCCTTTTAAAGACAGCAGGTGCTCTCCAGAACACGCATTAACAAGAAGAGATTATGAGGTAACCTGTTGTTCTTTCTATCTCAGCATCTCATGACAGAGCTTACCATCAGCCAGCATGTTCAGAAGCCAGTCAGTACAGGAAAAAAATCAAATGTGACTCAGGAAGGAACTAATGTTTTCAGTACTAAAGAGTGCATTAATTTTAAAGGCTGAATACTGAGAGAAGTTTATAGATATATAAGAAAACTATATGAGTAAATTATAAAAACAAGGAAAAAAACCTATTGAAGGTTAAAAAAAAGGACCTGCAAATATTAATGATGTAATGCAATCAGAAAGAAATTTTGCTTCCTCAGAAATCAAGATCCAAACCTGCATCTTGTCAGATTTTGCGTTGTGTTGCAACTTTCTTTTTCATTCCATCCCTCATCTTCTTCCCAACTGTGGAAAATATAGTGAAAGTGATCTAATTACTCATATTAGCAGACTCTAGCCCTGCTAATGGTATGAATTCATACCTATGTGCTTGTGCTGTGAGCTGCTTAGCTTGTACAGGGTGAACTCTTGAAGCTGAATGTGCTCAAGGTCTAACAGAGCTCCCCCAAGTGCAATCACAGTGGAGGAAAACTGTCTGTTATTTTCAGCTCTAAAGGTTTTATGAATTTTTGGATCCAAATACCAACAAAATTTTGTTAAAATAAGATTTTTTTTATTTAATACTGTCTATTTCCATCAAGATTATGGTGCAAAATTATTTGAGTACAACATGTCTATAACAATCTTTGTGAGGTCAAGAATTAAGAATAGGATAAATCACTGAGCCCACGTTCAAAGGCAATTCAAGAAAAGATTTTTTAAAAGGTATTTAGATGCAGAGGTGTACCTAGCACTTTCTAAGAGCACACTAATCTCAGTGAGTGTTAGGGACTTAACCCCTCTCCACTTTACTTTGAAAAAAAAATCAGCTAGGAACCTATCTCTCCCTCTAAATTCCTAAATACTTTTTAAAAAATCTAGCCTTTGATAACCCAAATCCCCGTTGACTTTTAGTAAGGCTTTTCATCCTGAATTCTAGATCCTCATAGGTTTTGAGAGTCTAAGTCTCTTAAATTAAAATGTGAATTAAAGGCCCAATTACTTTTGGAAAGTTGAATCTTGGTGCTCAAGTAATTTCTGAAAATGCATGTTAGACTACTAATCCCCTCAGGTACTTGTGAAATATTTTCCTGTCACCTCTGAGAAACTGTTCTAGAGGAATTTACTTTTTCAACCACTTGCTTTGTCCTGAAGTTTGTATAACAAGCTTGTGTAATATTTATTATAGAGAATATTAATTTTTTTCCAAAAAAAGAATGTCAAAACTCTTTTTAAAAATGAAAAATTGGAAATATAACAAAAGTATATATTTATGCTTTCAGCAGGCAAATGTGTTTTTTAATGGAATTTAAATAAATGGAATTTTTATGATGAAAAAAGGAACAGTAAAAGCAATGATTATGTTTTTCATAGTTCATTTGCCTCCCTTGCCCTGCAGTTCTTGTACAGAAGGAAAATGAGATCCCTGGTGAAGCCTACAATGTCATTGACTCTGAAGAAGGACTTAGAGACCCATTGGTGTTTAATGACCCTTATTGGCCTGCACAAAAAGAAACTGGTATGATCTACTAAAAGAGACATATGGTTCTTTAGAAATATTAAGGAACACTGTTTTCTTCATGGGTAAACATTGTAGTCATGCATTTCTAAACACTGTCTGGTTTTAGATGACTGCTCTTAAGATGACAGTCCAAATTTGGTGAGGGATTGCGTTCATTTTTCATTAATACTTGACCAACAGCAGTGGAATTATTACCAATTTAACAATTATGCAATTTTAATGTTATAATTCTGCAGTATCATATCAAACTAAACAAAACACAACAGATAAGAAACCTAAACAACACAAGGAAGAGCAGATGGAGTGTTTTATAGGGAATGGGTACATTATATAATGTAATTATATGGTGATATCTCAAAGTTATAGGTAAGTGTTGGAATATTTTAATATTTCAATGTTAACTCCTTCATTGAAGTAAAAGAAACACCATGAGACTCTTTACTGCAGCTGGAGATGAGACAGTGGCAACTAAAGGAGATGACAGTAGCAAAAACTGAAAAAAGAGAAGGGCAGGGAAAAGGAAAGAGAACGGGAAAGGGAAGGGGAAAGGGGAAGGGAAAGGGAGAGGGAGAGGGAAAGGGAAAGGGAGAGGAAGAGGGAAAGGGAAAGGGAGGAGAGGAGGAGGAAGAGGAGGAGGAGGAAGAGGAAAACAAGGAGAGGAAAGAAAGGGAGACAGAAAAAAACGTTTAATGGAAAAAAAACAAAAAAAAAGAAAAAATCCTTTCACAATGAAGGAAACAATAGTAGAGATTCCTATTTCATATAGGAAACAAACAGAAAAATAAATTGCTGTCATATCACAGAATGAACTATATAGGGCCAGAACCTACTGTATAAGTAGACTTTTGTTGCAGACAGTGCTAAAGCACTAATATATCTAAAACACTCAGTAGATGGTCCCAGTGCAGACAAGTTCAGATGGGCAATGTTGTACTTTGTGCTCCTGTCTCCATAGAAGACCATCTGTATGACAGACAATCCACTGACATCTTTCACTGTTTCTAGAGATGCTGTACCTGTGCTAAAGCAGGAGTGCAGAGTCTGAGTTTCAGTTTCATTAAGGACTGTCCTGGTTTTCTAAATTTGAACCATCCAGGGAAGCAAATATTGAGCTGTTGGATTTTTTTTTCTTAATTAGACTTTTTAGTGACTAATTCAGCTTTTCACAAGCATTTTTAAAAGCAATGTGATTGGTTCTGCTAACTTATAATTTTTTCCTACTTTAGTATATGGCTCAATGCTCCTTACAAGGGATGGAATTGAATCTGGCCATTTTTTGAAAAGTTTCATGAGAAGTAACAATTTATGTGAACCAAGATTCCTCTTGAAAAATCAATTCAGTGACTTGAAGTAATATACTTGTCATATGGGAATATTAATATGAAAGAAAAATGACATGGATATATAAGAAATTAAACTTACTGCCTGTGTAGAGATATCAAAAAGCACAGTGATGAATACTCTGAAATGTTTGTTGCAAGATTCATCCACTCTACAGTCATCAGAGATACAAATGTAGAAAATTATTTTTTTTTTAATACCAACCCAGTGGTTTAGAAAAACTGTAATATAAGTAGACTGGTACATTCCACATACCACATGTCATAGCCTTTATGTTGCTGGGTAGAGTCCTCCAACAGAAGTGCATGGTCCAGATCAGATTCTGCAGTACTGTAGTGGAAGGAATGGGAAGGGTGCATCTGCCTCTCTCACTGTGACTGTAGGATGGAGAAAAAATTCTAGTGGGGAATGTCAGAAATTCTGACTTCACTATTCTGGGGCTGATGAAAGGCAAGGCAAGGACAGTGCCCTATGAAGGAGCCAAGTCATTTATTCTTCCTGGCAAGGCAAGAGAAAAGCAAGAGAAGCTGATATTTTCTGAAACCTAGTAAGACCTTTTTACCCTTTTCTGGTAATGTAAAGGGCTTTAGGATGAATTTGCATTCACTTTTGAGCCCTTTTGCACTACTAGAGAGTTTAAATTTGATACTGCTAGTTAGAATTCATTCTCTGATCTGCTCCCTGGTAGCACAATTTTGTTCTCTTGAACCGTTAAAGAGCTGAGCTTCAACAGCCCATCAGGCTCAGGAACCAAACTTGAGTGTTACATGTCCGAAGTATTCCAGGGGCATCAATTGACCACTTTGCCTCTTTTCTGAATTGTTAATCTTTAAATGTTAGTGTTGGCAACCATAACAAAACACACTATTTTGAGAGGATCGTAGCAGCTTTAAGTATGCTGCCTGGTGAAGGCCAGGGGGAAATGCAGAAGCACTTATGAGACACTACTGTAATTTCCTTTTAAAAAATCCACTATTGGTTTATTTTACTCTTTCTGTGGCATTAGTTATGAGGTGACTAAACAAATATGAAAAAATAGCATGTAAAGCAAAATTAATCAAATATTATCCAAAGAATGTAAATATATTTGATACTGCAATCTAGTTTGGAAGACACTAAAATTTGAATTAGAGATCTATTTTTCATTGTCTGTGCCCTGCACAGACAAAAAAATGCTAGTAAAAAGAATGGCATAATGAATTTGGTAGCTTGACTGACTTACCCCACTGGTTAATTTCTCTCTGTGTTGACTTTGTCCCTTACATTCCAAAGCTGGCTAAAAGTATTAACATGTAGTTTGCTGTACAGGGCAGGGGATCTTTCTCATTTGACCTTGAAAACAAATGTTCTGTCTGCTCTGCATGGATAACTAATAAGATTTAGTGGCTCATCTCTGTATGTTTAGCTTTCAGAAATGTTGCTTCCCTAAATGTTTTACTGTCTTCTGCACCAGTTAGGTAGTGCACTGCTGCTAAAAGCTGGTTATGCACTTATGGAGCTAGATATCACACAGTGATTTTTGGTTCTTTAACATGAAGGCACAGTATGGTGCTAACGTGATGAAAATCTCCAGTTTTCATGAGTAGCAGAACATACCACTTGTATGTTCTTTGGGCACAACCAAATTGTGCTGGCTGAAGAAAAATGTTTGATGTAATTTAGAAAAAAATAGGCAATGGACAACCAAAAATCATCGTTAAAGAATTTTTCACTAGTCAGTAAAAGAACTTAATCTATATGCATACAAATGTTTGAGTATAAACGCATAAGTAAGGAGAGAACCATAGCTGAGAGAAAATAAATAAAAGGCAAAGATAATAACATAGCCTTGAATTCCTCACTGCTGTAAGTTTGTTTTAGCTGAACTACTGCACAATGATACCTAGTATGCAACAATAGTTCAATGGATATATGACAGAAAGCAAGGAAAATGAGAGACTAGAAAAGACAAGAATAAGGTCAGTTATCTAGGTGAGGTAACTAGAAGATGTGACACCTCTGGTGTATATTGTTCAATTTTTCTTGGGCAAACTTTGCAGACATTTCTTCTTAGCTTCAGAATATGAGCTGCAGAATTCATGCTACCCATAGGGCTAATAAAACCCCAAAACCTGACCCTGCTTCAGAAAACTTGTAGTTAAGGGTAAGACAATCACACAGTTGAATACTATCAGAATACATCCCTCCGCAACAGGAGGGAGCAAGACAGTATTATCTGCTGGGTAAGCAGCAATCACATCTCACCAGTAGCTTAGTCATTATTGAGTCTCCAGTCATCATAGTACAATAAAGTTTTGATATGGGACTATGTTTGGGCATATTCTCACAAAAACTAAACAGGTTGTTCAGCTCCACTTTGCGGGACTATGTTTTCTGTCTAGACAAAGAATATTTGTGAAGTTATGTGGATAGGAACACTCATAATGCCTTTTCTCAGACCGAATGAAATATAAAGGCTTTTTAAGGACAATTCGTATTCCTGAAATCAGTTACACAAACAGCTTCAGTTGGCACACGACATCACTGCCATAGAATTAGACATTTACCATAACCTACTGTTATTATTTCTTTTTCTCCTATCCCTTATGCAAATACAAACATGGGTGCTGCTACACAGTGGGCCTCAAAAACTGACTCAACTTTTAAATAATATGGTAAGAAAAACCATAGGATTTTAGCTGCATAAATTCTCCAATCAGTTCATTGTGTCACTACAAATACACTTGTGGCACCAAAGGAAAAGAGGTGACTCAAAAATGATAACTATCACCTCTTAGGAGCAACACTAGCATTTTCTAGCTGAAAGTGTGCCTAAAATTGTAGTAGTAACAAAGCTGTCCCCAGAAATAATACAAATAGTGATGACAGTGTATTGTGCCCTACAAAGGATGGTGTTGATCTTGAGCTTATTGCATATTTGTCAGTTTTTTTCACAGTATCACCAGTAGTTGATCAGACATTTTTAAGAGACCCTCAATAATTTAATGCTTTTTGTTATATTGTGTCTGTGCCTATTAAAAAATACACAGAATTCTATGCATAATTATGTTTATAAAAGAACAGTATTAGGCCAGCTACTGAGATTCAATTAATTTTATGGGGAGATAACATTTTTTTAGTTGACAGCAAAGTTAAGAAAGATGGGCATGACTGGAAAAAATCTGAGTCCTGGCATGTACCCGTGTCCTTGTGCTGGTGGTTAAAAGTGGCATATTATTTTGCAGGGATCTGGAAAATATACTGTGTCCCCAAGGCCCAGGGGCTGCTGAAGAGCAGCATCACCAGTGTCCATGGGCAGCATGGACAAACTGGCTGTGCTCCTTGCCGTAGATCCTACTGCTGAAGAGGCACCTGTATCTAAGCTTTTTCTCTTTCTTTATGGTTCCTGTGCTGAAGCTACTTCAAACAGCAATTTAGAATCCTACAGGTCTCGGAGAGAAATACCTCTGTTATGCTCAGCCCACAAAGGCATGCCCATTGAGAGCAAAAGAGATGTCACCTGTGAACCCTCCTGTCTTTTGCTGATGAATCAGGGTTAACCACCTCCTGCAGCAGTGCATGGGGCAGGTGTACCATCATCACCAGTGCACTGTTAGGGTGCAGATACCAGCACCCTACAAATATACCCCAAACACATAGGGTTCACAGAGGTATTCTGATCTGTATGTGAGAATACATTTTAATTCATCTTAAGGTGCTTGGTGAATAATGTATACAAATTCTTCTTGAACAGCATGGCCAAGTTAGGCTTGTCCACAGTTCCCTACCATGCTCTCTCCAAAGTATGAATCAAAACCAAATGCATAGTACTTCTGGCAAATAATTTATCCCAGTCTTCCCTTTCTCTTCCCCCTCCCAGCTGACACACAGTGACTATAGGGGGCAATGCAACCTCATCATACAGCCTGTGTACATCAGCTACATACCACATAAATAGGCAGAAACTTTCAAGTATTAGTTTTCACTTAAATAATTTGTATTATGATAAACTATGTTGTTACTTGACCTCCATAAAATAGAATGTTTTAACTGCAAATAGGCTTTTACTAGTTAGATTTTTTGTTTGTAAATGAAAGTTAATAAATAGTGATTTCAGTTCATTTCACACTAATTCAAATTAAAATAAAAAATAAAACAAGACACACAAAACAAACTAAAATAATTGTGAAATTCATTTGACATTGATCACTAAGCAGAACTACTCCAAGTCTCATGTATCTCATATTCACGTAATTCAATCTATATGCCTGTCAATATTTCTGATGCAGTTTAATTTCTTCAGATCAGTTTCTTTCTGACATAATGCAGGCTTCCAGAAGTTACTTCAATTTAGAGTGCTTAAGTGATACTCTTATATTCTACAAGCTTTTGTGAAAAAATTGTTTATATATTAAAAATATTGTCATAACAATAAAATATTCATATATTAAATTGTTTGGTTGCATTTTTTACATTAAAATTATAGTTTCCAACTCTTCTTGTTCAACAGTATATTTCTTCAACAGTGGTTTCTTCAACAGTGTATATTTGCGTACCCGAGTTTTTCTTCCTCAACATTTCTGCATTTTGTAAAGGAATAGTTAGAAGATTCAGAGTTGAACTTGTGTTAACATGATTAGAAAAGCTGTTGGTACAGACTATTTTCTATTATTTTAATTTTGTTTCATTACAGTTTTTGACAGTTACTGTTTACCAGAGTTTCCCTGAAGCAAAAATTATCTAATGTTCAACACACATTAAAATGTATTCTATTCTAATATGTTAAAGCTGATAGAAATATAATTTCAGCAGAAATCTGTGCTTAACAGTGCAGCACATAGAAACTCCAAACACAGATGAAACTGGAACTTCTATTTGAAGAGAAAACAAAGCCAGCAGTAATCTACCTTAGTACTTACATTTAGACCTGTGAGATATTTTTATAATGACATTCAAAACCAGGTGAAGCTAATGTAGTGTGGGTTTTTGTTGTAGAAGCAAGGAACAGTTTGAAAACTAGGCTTTCATGCTTGGTGCCTTTATCTGGCTCATAACCAAACCCAGAATTTTCAGCAGAAGTTCTACTTCAATTTTCTCATCCATTCAAATTCATACCTGACAGTTAAGGAGAGTAAGTCCTGAATTTCAGAGGAAGGTCCACTGGCTTTGCCGAATGCTGAAAATTCTGAGTTTCTAATCTTCTAATGTGAGCACTTCAGGTTTACCCAATAGCTTACTGACCTTTACTTAGCCATGTACACATTTCAGTGGGAATTTTCAATGCTTTTTCACTAAAAATCGTGTTCAACAATATTTCCTGATCATTAAGACCTGTGTACCTAAAGTATAGACTGAGAAAATCTTCTGCAAGCCCAGAATACAAATCTATACCTCTTCACATAAGCACAATCTCTTTCTTTCTGTCATTTGTCAGATTCATGTGAAAGTCAGTTTAAATAACTCCTGGTATTAGATATTGCTGGTGAGTCTGACCAGTTATTTATATATGGTGATGTTGGGATTTGATCTTTCTTTTCTCAAGTGCTCAAAGTGAGGGTAGAAAATAATCTATTGATGTTGATGGGCCATGTCTATCCACAAAAACAAAAGACAAAAATCTCCCAAAACTGCAGAATAAATTTTGTAACTTTGAAGACAGAAGTAAATAGTTGCTCATCTGAGGACTTGTAGGGGCAAAATAATTAAAAAGAACAACAATATAAAAATAAAACCATGGTTACCTACTCACCATGAAAAAAGACAACAGACTTTCAGCTTGTCTTTATTATAGATGACAGCTGACGTAGATACTGCGCTAAAAATGTAAAGGCAGGGCAGCACTAGCAAATATTATAGACTTTTACAAGGGAAGTGTTAAGTGATTTGATAAACTCAAGTAAAAGTAGAAAACAATTAAAGGTATGTAACATTCACCGGAATAAAGTATGAAATAAAGGTGACACTTGCAAGAATTTGTGATATAGACCAGTGATGGTTGGAAAATTTCTGATATGATATCTGTTTTTAAAACAGGACCAAAAAGAGAACCTGGGAATTAAGACCAGTGAACCTCACCTTGCTTCTGGGAAAACTGATTGAGAGTCTAATTAAGGATAAAATAGTTCAGTACATGGAGAAGTATAACCTAATAGGGTCAAACCTACACAACGTTGGTAAGGGTAAAGCATGCTTCTCTAACCTGCTAAAGTGCTTTGAAAAAGTTAATAAAATAGTAGATAAAGGTGACCTGGTGAACATAATTTATTTGGATATTCAAAAAATCCCGATAAAGTCCTTCATAAAAGGGAAAAAATATAACTATGAGGTAAGGGCAAAATCTCACAGTGGATTAAAAATTGAATAAATGATGGTGAAAAAATTGCACTGAAAGTCTTCTCTTAAGAGTGTAAAGAGGTTAACAGTAATATGCTCTAAAGGTTCACACTGGAGCCAGTGTTACTTAATATAATTTTTAATGATTTGGACGTTGTACCTGCTAAAACTGACAATGGAAGCTAGCTAGTCAAAGTGAGAGGCCTGTGAGACTAGGAAAGAATGGTTAGACTGACAAGACAGAAATTTTAACTTGGATAAGTGTAAAATTTGGTACTCATTTTATGGGTTATTTTCACTCCAGCACCACGTTATATACCATGATGTTTTAGTCAGAATAATTTATCTGCTTTCTGAGCAAGTATCCAATAGATATCATTGCATTATCCATGTGAAACGATTTGCCTTTTCTAGGTGTAGGACTAGAGAGGGTTACATGAGAATGAGGAATTCCCATCTGTCAGGCCACTTGCCTTTTCCTCAGAATAACCAGGCTGCATGGCCAGAACAAAAGTTGTATTTATCATTTTTTAAAAAGTCCTCCTTTATATATAGTTAAAGGGAAGCCCTATTCCTCTTGGAACTTGCTGGAGTGTCTGTCTTTTTTGAGGTGTTGTTAACTTAATGATGACACTGAGGAAATCACTGGCATCACTGCCTGCTGTCATCTGCAGCCCAGAAGGTTGTAACCCACTGCTGGTTTTCTTTGGAAGCTCTTACCTGTTACTCCAAAGCACCCACAATTCCATCTCCTCTTCATGAAGTGTCTGTAGGAACTACATTCAGTTTTGAGTCTCTCTCTGATATAGACATCCCTGCTGGCTGTCACCTACTGTTAAAGAGGATGAGAAAACTTTGTCTGATCAGGTTCATTCAGAAACGACTAAGCTAATAGATTCTGGGAGGTGGGGTTTGAATTTTGTTGGGGGGATTTTGTTTGCTTTATTTTTTTTCCCCCACTGTCTTTTTAACACTACATTGAATTTAAATCTGTAAGATTATACAAAACACTACCCATGAAGTAAACACTACCATGCTACTAAAGTAGCATGTGGTAGGACTATGACCTTATATTAAGCATATTATATGTAAGATACTCAGTTCATGTGGTGCTGCAGGTGTCACATTCACTCTGTTGAAACTGAAGTCCATTCAGGTTTTTTAATGGCAAAAATGTGAGAGCTAACAGATGATGTCTCCTTCAAAACTGATATGGGTTCATCTAGTTTTAGTATAAGCACAATGGAGGGAGTCTTTTGTGTTACTTTCTATAAATCTTCCTATAAAGAATCTATTTTACTTTTTATACTGAGGTAAAAATGTGACCTTTGTAAGATGCAACATTATGGACTATGAGTAAACACAGTAAAAAAAAAAGGTTATTTCTCAGCAAAATAAATGTATGGGGAAAAAAAACACTAAAAAGAGTATCTATCTTGATCAATAACTCATGCTTTTATTTTTTTGTGGAAAATATTAATAAAGTTATTTAAATAAAAAGAACTAATTTTTTTTCTCTTTTGTTGTTGCAGCCCTGTTTGTATTTACATCCAGTCATTTATTGCCCATTAAAGAAGTAATGCTATGTTAATGTAAGGGAAAAAATCAATGCTACTCAGATCAGTAGCTGTGGGGAAACAGTGCAGCAGCTGGTTTGCAAACAGCAAGCCCACATAGATCAATGAAATTACAAGCTAAATCTGCTGATGCTCACAAACTGCTCCAGCATTGTGATGTCTAACCTTTCTCAAGTTCAAGATCTCTGGCAAGCCAGCAATAGCTAAATGGGAAAAAAAAAAAAGCTCTCCCTCCTCCCCCAAAAAAAAAAGGAAGAAAGAAAGAAACAAAGAAAGAACATAACTGGCCGATGGAGAATTTTAGCATGATATGTAATATTCCACTTTTGAGGTTATCAGTATAACTGCACGTTTCTAACAGATATAAAAGTCACTGTAATCTCCCAGTGAGCAAAGCTGTGATGAACACACTCTGGAGATTTTCTTCCTTGAGGATATTCAAATCTGTCACATATTACCTTGAACTGTAACACTGGAGAGCTAGAGAGCACTTCGGTAATGTAGTTGTTAATCTGAATTCCAGAAAATAATTTATCAATGAGCAACAGTACAGATTCTGCCATGTGCAATGTCTTTTATTTTATGGCATCAATGTAGCTTTTAAAATGGTTTGGATTTTATTAACTTGTAAATTAAATATGCAAAATATTTGACTTGTTGAATGTGAGAGTCATTTGCATATTTTATGCTATTTGTATGGTAAGAGAAGGAGCCCCTTCTACTTCAAGGAAAACAACACTGGGATTTATCAGTATCATGTGAATAACACACTTTTCAGATGATTATTTTCAGGGTAGTCCTCACCCTATTTGTGCTACTTCTTGAAACACAGCAGTACTTTTCAGGCATTAACCAGCAAGAAGATAAGGAGAACCAGTCTCTGAAGATTGCTATAAAATGGAACACATTTTAAAAAGGGAAATATATTCATTCCAATAGCAGAAAAAAAGGCATCTTGAGTTTCCTTTAAATGTTGACACGTATTTTGTGGGGAACACAATGTGTACTTTGCAAATATACAAGTCTTATTATCTACTAATCTCCTATTGTTTTACATCTATTAATTAAATTTCACAGTTCAATTCTGTTTCATTGCATCTGTTTTGCAGGTTTTTTTGGTCTTCCAGCCAGGGAGTAGCAGAACAGTAAATGGAAGTCTAGCCCCTATTAACTGTCCTCTGCTATTGGAGACTTGCAATGTTTTACAAACCAAGAACATTTAAGAATAAAATCTACAGTGGGATGAAGTGTGATTATTTCTTGTGCTGTTAATTGTTTCTCTTGAAATGACCATTTTTGAATTTGACTTAAAAGTTACCTTTTTTCTCTAACTCTCTCATACATAAAATGAAAAAAAAGGAAAGAATGTTTTCTCTTTCAAGTGTTAGAGTTCTGTTTCTCTTTTGCTTATAGACCTTTCCAGATATAGCCAGTTTCCTTTTATTGCTGGTCTTTATGTTGGTTTGTTACTTTACAGTGCTGCTTGGCAGTGCTGATGGCAGGATATTTCATGATTGATGTGGAGGGAAGACTGATTACGCAATAGCTGTGATAGTTACTAACAAAGCTGACTGTATATGCTGCTGTTGGTCTGTGAACACTGATCGAAATCACTCCTTCTACTCCATGTTTTGACTAAGAATGAAAAATGCCCAGTAAAAGCCAGGAGTTGCTGCTTCCAAGCCTGACCCAAGAGCCTCAGTGGTTGTAAGAAAACATCAGCATTTTCTCATAGGGTTGTAGATGCACTTGCATGGATGCGCTCACATTCAAGGTAGGACTTCTGAGATCTTTGTCTTCAGGTTTTAGTAAGGTCTTCTTCCTTATTTGGACCTTATTGAGAAAACTGTGAAAATACTGAAACTGCTGAGATACCTCTGAGCTAAAGAGAGGAGGCTTTTGATAACAGCACAACTAGGATCTCACCAAAGGTCTTACTTGAAGCAAAATATGATTTTGTGTTGAAGACTTTGTGTTCATAAAAACTAAATGAACAATCATCTCCGATGAAAATTTTTCCCCTGAAGAAATTGAGATGAAGCAAGTATGGGAAGAGAAGAAATTAACCCAGTCTGTGTGCCTAGTTCAGAATTGCTCTGTCCATACTAGGACATTCTAGGCAGTACTAGCCGTTATTTTGTTTGTCTCTTTCCATGTATAATAGTTTGGCAATCAAAGTGTAAACCTTGCACATCATAAAGATAAGTATTATTGTAGTGGAGAAACAAAAGAGGAGATTGTGGGGGTGCAAATGCATTTTCATATTTTTTGTTATAACAAAAGCATGACAATGGCAGAGATACCCAGCAATAATTCCTCTTGACTGCAGTAAGTACCCACTTTTGAGGAAGAGAAAGCTGATGAGCTGTAGGCTTCCCTGCTGCTAAATTCATCTAACAGCCCACTCCTGATGTTTTCTGCTTTAAAGACCAATAGGAACTTTATAGATTAGTTGGATGCTCTTTGCAGTCTAGTTCAGATCCTGAAACTTTTCTGTTGATCTGAAAAGCTAGATGCAGTTTGGTTACTAAGCAGCATCAGATCTGAGCATTATTGAGCTACACTATCACACCAACAGTGGGGATATGTGTAATTTTACAGAGTTTTGTGGCTATGGTTCAGTTTAATCACCCTGAATGTAAAGGGCCTATGGGTTTTTTAGTTTGGCCTTATACTTTCATCTGCACTTTGTGGTCAGAGTTCATCCCTACAAAGATAAAAACCAAAATCCTGAAATAAGCATCCTGATGTATCTCAAAGCTTTAAATCTGGGCTCAGACCAAATCTGGATTTAGAGACCTTGGTTTCTATCTTGATCATAATTTCTGACGGTGATCAAAATAAGAAGTCAGAAATTAAAATCTGTCTCAAAATTTTCTTTAAAGAAGAAAGATTGACTCCTTTGACAAATAGGAATATGCTTGGACAATGTTTTCTCTGGTCTCTGCCACTATCAGCAATGTGCATATGCTGAATTGGATCTAGATGATTAAGTGCTATGACAATAACTATACTTTTATTATATCAGAACATTGCTGGAAAGTGCAAGCAGATACCATGTAAAATGCTGTTTGGATGAGACAGCTAGGCCTCTAACCTCCAACAGCACATACACTGGTGCTCATTTGGAAAGAACAAAATGTTTCACATTCACCCATGGATTGTGTGAAAAAATATTTCTTGACATACAGATGTGTAAAGTTTATATAACTTCTATGGAATTATGTGTTTAGGTATTAAACATGTTTGTATAGGCACTACAAAATTTATTTTAATCAAATACCAATTTTACTAGTAGACTTAAAGGCATCTAGAATGCCATTGCTCAAGAAGTAAGCAAAACAGAACTTCTAGAAACTGAGTATCATTTCATCCTGAATGCCACAGAATATGTTTCTGTCCTTGGTGTATGCCAGATTTGTGACTAAATTCTTCTTGGCCCTTCTACCAGCTTCCATACTGCTATGGTTTCTCATCATTCTGACTGGCATGGTCAGGAACGCCTCACAAGTCTCTTCTGTACAAGCGTCAGCAGGTTGGTGAGGGGAGAGGATGTCCTCATGCTTGATGTGCAGCTGAGCTGCTGGGCTAACTTCTCCAACTGCTCTCATTTAAAATATCCTTCTGGAGTTTGTTATTGACATTATATGCCCCAATTGGGTTGATTTTCCCTAAAGTGTGACACTTTTCACTTTGCTTCACTGCTGGCAAAGAGCACTTTGAAGTACTTCTCTATTATTTTCACCAGAGTAATCTTAGGGTTTGTAATGGCTGATCTCATAGGCACCTTCCTTTCCCAAGTGTGATTTTCCACTTACATAGAGCTGGGTTTCCATTCCGCCTCTTCGTCAATATTCTGTATTTAAAGTCATTGGTTTGAGCTTCACCAGTGGCTCAGCAATCTTGATCCCATAGTGAATGGGAAAAACATTACAGATAGGGACAGCACTGTCCTTCCCATCATGAGCAAAGTTTTCTTCTGCAGCAAGGTTAATTTGCAGTGAGAAAAATTCAGACATAAATAAACAGGGATATAAAAACATTGCCTATACAACTTTGACAACAACTGAAAAATAGCATAAGATATGCAATGAGTTAAATATTTGTTGTAGATTTATAATACTAGGGGTCATTTCTCTGTATCTTTCTGTCTGTCTCACTGTGCACAGCCTGTCTCTCTGAAACTAGAAATTAGTGTGTTGGATGGGCTGTCTTTGACATTCGTTTTTGTCATTCCTATGCCTAGCACCCTGAACCAACTTTCTGATAATGAAGCTCATGTTAGAAGGACATACTGGACTTTAAACAGTCTAATTTGTGCGCAAATCCAGTACTGCTTACCTTATGTTTATTGTAGCAGCATTGCCTGATCTACACTGGCTACTGGTCTTGACATCATCTCCATTACGGATCTCAGTATTTTCGGGCTTAAAACACAACTGTTGTATTTCAGCAGTGGTGCAGCTTGACACATGCTTAGTCAACAAGAAAATTATTTTACAAATTTTACGTTTAAATTGTTTTAGTAGTTCGGTTCTTTCATTGCAGGTGCCTCAAAAATACAAAACAATGTGGGAAAATGGGAAACAAGTAAATTTATAAGGCTTTTTTTGCAAAGCTTGAGTCCAGAAAGTGGTTTAATTGCTCCTTCAGTCTTCCAGTTTATTAACATAGGCAGTTACTCTATGAAAAGAATAGCTACTATAGACTGGAGGGTCTGGGTGGCTCAATAGTGGCAACCTCATTGATAACTGTGCCCCGACTACCAAGATTTCCGTGCTTACCTGATGATGAGCAGACCTGGACCTGTTCAGATTCCAGCTTTCTTCATTTCATATACATGAAAGTTTGCCTTAATACTCAACTTAGCAAAGGGGTATTAACACTGGACATCCCTGAACTTCTACCTCTGTCAAATCTTCAGTACTTGTTTTTTTCCTAACTTTGCTTTAACCTTCAAAAATGTTGACAGAGCCCCCATCCCTAACCCAACAGATGGAACAGGTTCACCTTTATTTTACTTTCAGCATTACCTCCTATTTCTCATAGAGGGTTTCGTGGAATGTTTTCAACGTCATCATTATTTCTGCTCAAGGTACATTATGAGATGTTGCCTTGCTGCTAGCATGTTATTCAGGCTGTAGGATGATAAAGGTTTCCATGTGGGGCAGCTGGCCAAATCAGCGCCCCAGGCAAGAAGCCAAGGCTGTCTTCTTTCTAGTGTTGCCACTTTCTTTCCTCCCTGGTACAAGATATCCCTTCCTCTCAAACTGATACAGAAAGACTATTACAAAATTAATCATACCTCAGGTGTCTTGGGGAATATACTTGATTTCCCAGTCACTAATGTGTGAAAATCTTACACTGGAATAATGCCATATGTCAACCCGTGGCAATATCAGGGAAATATTGACAGTGTTTCATTAATGAAATGTTGAGCTTGAATGACCTGTAGGCTGAAAATCCAGGGTACATAAATTTAAAATAGTCTCTCAGCTATCATTTGATCTAGGGTTCCTGCATCAACAAATATGTTGTCTCTGTGGTCAGCAGAAAAAATAATATTACATTACTGTAAGAAAATCTTGCCCAAAGACTAAACAGAAAAACTTCTCACATTGGTATGATAGTAAGGAGGGACTTTTAAATTTTATAGGGTCATTGTTTTTTCCATTTGTGGCCCTGTGATAGAGTTTCCAGTAGGATCTTCCTAAATAAACTAGGCATATGGATGCATGCCACTGAGTTTAAGCTCCTCGTGGTGAATTTCTCCATTAATTATATCATGTGTGTCTTTACACTAAATTGATGGCAGAGTAACCATTATAAACTAAAGATGATTGCAAAACTATTGTTTTCCAAAGATTGTTACTGACAAATTTCCCTGTCTGCCTTCAAAAGGGTGAAAAAAGAAGCCATGGGAAGCCAGCATAAGAAGTGCAAACTGAACAACACAGCAGAAATATTAATTAAAAGAGGTTAGTTGGGGCAGGGTGATTGGAAATGCTCTTATCCTCTGCATTGCCACGTGATGTTACAGTACTTGGTCATTCTGAGGGCCAGGAAAAGAAGAGGTTGGAAATTACAGCATGGAGGAGGAAAGACAATGTAGTCAGCATTTTCATTTCTGCATATTTTCCCACTTTCCAATGGGAGGAGAATGCTTAGGTAGCTCTAAACAGAGGAGAGTGTACATAGCACCAGGATCTCTCCAGAGCGTGCTTTTGTTGTGGAGTAAATTCCTGTGGACAGCCCCACAGGGCAGCTGGAATGGTGATATAATTAGCATGCAACTCAACTGATAGATATGTTTAGAGAGGTTGTCTTTTATTTTCGGCCTTTCTTTTGAAACTACTTTTCCTTATTTGGAACTCTAAGTGTTTTGGCCATCATTTTGATAATACTAAGTAAGCTCATTCTTTTATCCTCAACTTCTTTTTCTTAGTTACCTGATAAATATGAAGATTTCTCTTCCCTAAGGAGTAGCAGACAGTACCAGAGTGTGCATGATGATTTGTAGAATCTTTTCTCCCACACAATTTGGGAGTTTGCAATAATCTACTGTGCCTTTCTCTACTACACTACAAAATCATGGCTGTTGAAAGAAGACATTTAGTGCAAGAGTTTTCCAGAGAAATGACCCTCTGCCAATAGCAGATAACAACATGTAGACAGTATGAAACACATGATCTTCATCATCTGTCACTGAGATTCAAATCTGGATTAAAAAATGTTTAATCCATCACAATCATATGACAACTACATCCAAAAATTGCAGAAACGTAATAAAAGGTGATAATCTCTGAATTGAAGGCATTTATAAGAAATAATTAATCTTCTCGGAAACCATCTTGTTTTCTGTCAAAAGTATTTTAGCTTTTTCATTTAAATAAATGTTTATGGACCCATAAGGCAAACTTTTTAAAATGTAAAATAGTTAATATTCTTCATTTTCTTATTTGTAAATTTCTGTTAGAATTTTTAAAACAAAAAGGTTTCTCTGCCAGCTATTGGTATTGCTGACACATGGCTTTGTTTCAGTGTCTTACAGTGCTTGGATGACAGCTGGGATGTTCGCAGTCTGGACAGTAGGGCATTTTCAATCATGGCTGGAAAACCAGCAGTGGGAGATTTCATGCACTATTTTTCTGGGCAACTGATGTTTTTTTGTGTGTGGAAGTGGTGGGCTGTAAAATGATACTTCACAGCAGAGATAATTGTCGTGGGTGAGTAAAAAGTTGGTTCTTCAATTACCCAATGATACAGAAAAGCAAAATCCCAAACTAAACAGCCAGATTCAGACTGAAAATCTAAAAGGAACCTGACTAACAGCAACACACAAGAGCTGCCCTGACATATATATATATGGAATTAAGCAGAGAGTGACAACTTAACCTGGAATTTCTTTTTCCTCTGTCAAATTTGTTAAGTTTCTCTTAACCCTTCAATGTTGCCAACTGGTGTTTTGTCAGCGACAGTTTTAAGAGAATGTCAGCACATTCTCAATGATTTTGGTTTCCATGGATAAGTGTATTTCTTTGATTTTTCTGGGACATTGTGTATTAATAAATTGGGTACTTTACCTAATTTGTTATACAAATTTAATTTCTGCAGCCTATTAATTCCTTTTAATTTTGATAGAACAAGTATTGTAGAGTGTGGGGCCACTTTAAAGACTGTCAAACTTCTGCCAACCTTTAAAGGTCAAAATCAACTGTGATACCTATAGTTCAAATGTAATTAGTTGGAGATTTACTGGGATTTTACGCCAATCACCCAGTAGCTTTGGAGTGACATAGTATCTAACCTTCTGCCATCCCAAGAGAAGTTCAGGTGGATGTGAGGATAAACAGTAAAACATACTAACTGGCACGCTACACGCTACCAAGTCATCAGTCTCTTACACTTTACAAGGAACAAGAGTGCATTCAGTATTTTTTTAAAAACAAATAACCCGCCAGTCTCTGACATGGCCATCTAGTACAAAGTTGATGTATTTATTTAAAGCTTAGCTCGTTCTGTATGTTCTTGGATCATTAGACTGAAGGACTCGTACAGTTGTGATTTTTAATGAAGCATTTTTGAATAATTATGCTAATTTACAAAGCACTAGAATCAAATCAAGTGATCAAAGTTTTCATGATTACTATCATGTTTTTGTAAGTCCCCCATCACTGATTTCTGGATAGACTCTAGCCTGGCTGTCTTTTTTGTAATTTATTTAGAAATTGCCACTAGTCAATGCAGAACATTTAAAAAAAATTATACTAGAAAAGAAACACATTTTTTGTTATGTCTCTACAGTGGACTTTCTATGAGTTTGAAAGTAATATCGTTCCAACAGACACCAGCCTAAATACAGTCTACAATCAATACTGTATTCTGCCTTGACAGAAAGCTGAATTTTTATCTGTTAAATGTGTGAGCTTGGGGCAGCTCTGTGTCTGAAGTGGTTTAAATCTGAAATGTGATGTGCTGCAAAGAAAGTTGATTGACATCTTTGTTTATTGAAAAGTATTACATGAACAACAAAACACGGCCAGATACAGAACACTCCATTGCAAAGTGCAGCTGTGTTATTTTTCAATCCTATGTGTTCTGCCCCTTTGATGCCTGTCCAATGTAAAAAAACCCGCAAGAATCTTCTTTGATTCAACAGTAAAAATTTGGACAAGGGTAAGATATGGAGATATATACTGGTCGCAGGGGTTTGGTGAATTTCTCTCAAAAAAGGTTTTTTTTTGGTTTAATGTTTCTGAATTTGAAAATAAATGAGGGGCATTTAATACACAAGTTGTCTGAGGCTGTTTGAAATATTTTTAAATATGCACTGGAAGAGGGGAGAAAAGAACAATGATGACTAATCTTATAGCATTAAACATGCAGAATACAGAATTAAGTTACATTTAAATTTCATGTTAGAATAATTATGCTGTTCATTCACATTTTTCCATGTTTTATTAAATCTTTATTATGTCAAGGTAAATAGATGTTAATTCTACTTTTACCTTGTCCAATAAAGTATTATCTTAATCTTGCATTAATAAAATAGTAGTAAATTGCACAATGTGGATAATCACCATAGACTAATTTAGACCATTCTAAAATCTTGTCTTTAGACAATAAAAATAGATGTCACAAGAAAATATGAAGTATAATGTAACTTAAAGAAAAAAGTATGTTTTTCTCTTTAAGAAATTTATAGCTACATTTTCTCAATACGTTGATTTCTTGGCAATATATATTACAAACTTACAGCTCTGCTCTTCTTTCTCACAGTTAGTTTGTCCTTAATTACTACATATGCTCCTTCAACTTGCCTCTTACACAACAAAAACTATTAAGTAAAAGAAGTGTTTGTATTCAGCACTTTAGTGTGAAGTCCACACTTCGAGCATTTTCCCAGATTGGCATAGAACACAGAGTCCTACGTCCTTGATTCCTGTGCATCTCTCTTCAGTCATAGATAGCTAGTGCTGCTCACAAAACTACATGCATTTTCAAAGCACAATGGCCTCAAAGCAGGGAACAGTCAGACCTATCAAACTTTTTCCATCAAAGCCCCATCCAACATGCAGAATGGATCAGCTTTATTAGGGAGGTAGGTGCTGCTTTTCTTCAGAGGAAGCTGACAGAAGAAATTTACAGTCCTGCCTGTGTAAAGTTATACAGCTTACTCTTATGTTTTTGCATACTTGTTCCATCTGACAAAGAAAAACACCATATAGTGTAAATGCAAGTTGTTACTGATTTTCCTGTACTTTAAAGCCAGAAATAGGAAATTGTCATTTGATGACATGAGTTGTATGCTCTATTTTCATATGACCTGTGAACAAATTCTTCCCCATTATTATTCTGTGAAGTTACAGAATCAGAAAATAACAGGATGGCACTTCCAGAGATTGTCCAGTCTCCAAGGCTGATCAGACAAGATTTCCCCTCCCTAAATCCATGCTGACTACTTCCAATTATTGTCCTACTCTTTCTACATTTGGAAATGGTTTCCATAATAATTTTAGCTGGGTTTTTTTGCTGGGTTTTATTTGTTCGTTTGTGTTTGGGTATTTTTTTTTGTGTTGTTTTGTTTTGTTTTGCCTCGGGGACAGAGGTGAAGCTGACTGATTTATAGTTGCCCAGATCCTCCTTCTTGCCCTTCTTGAAGACAGGAGTGACAGTTATTTTTTTTCAGTCCTCAGGAACCTGCCCTAGCCCAAATGACTTTTCAAAGATAATCAAGAGTAGCCATGAAATTTCCCAGGTCCTCCAGCATCCATGTATGTCCACCTTCTTCACACAATCCCTAGCCATCCTCCTCTACCGAGGATCAGTCTTCCTTGATCCAGACTCCCACTAGTCTCAGGGACTTGGTATTTCTGAGGGCAAATATTACCAGTTAAACTGGAGGCTAAAAAGTCATTGTTGGCCTTCTCTGTGTCTTTTGTTGCTAGGTTCACTGCTTTCTTCAGCAGTAGGCCCAAATTTTCTGTTAGCTTCCTTTTGCTGCTGATATACCTGTAGAAGTCCTTTTTGGTGCCCTTTATGCCCCTTTCCAGATTTTACTTCAGATGGGCTTTGTCTTTCCTAAACCCATCCATGCACTGCTTGGACAATGTCTCTATTGCCAATGTGTCAAGGTCTTGGCACACCTGTCCCTGCTTCCACTTTTTGTAGGTTTTCTTCTCACATTTGAGCTTAGTCAGGAACTCCTTGTTCTTGCATGCAGACATCCTGATATGTGCTTGACTGTGCCATTCTTGAGCTTGGAGGCAGTGATCCTTGAAAACCAACCATGACACTTGGACCCATCTTCTTTCCAGGGTGGTATCCCATAGGATTCTTCCAAGAAAATGTCAATTTCTCCTCTCCTGAAGCCCAGGATTGTAATCTGGCTTTTTTGCCTTGTTTCTTCCCATGAGGATCCTGAACTCCACCATCTGATGGCTGCTGCACCAAGACTTCACTTGACTTTTACACCTCAGATCCTTGACCAGTTCTTCCTCATCTGTAGGCAAACATCTCTCTTCAGCAGCTCTTTGACCACACATATGATGAAATTACTATCTAAACCTCCTGGATTGCTTGTGCCATGCTGTGATGTCCCTCAAATTGCTTCTTCCAGTTGTTTCCCTGATCAGGTTATCTGTAGCAGACACTACAATGTTGTTCATGCTGGTCTTCACGCTACTCCTGACCTAGAAAGTCACTCATCCCTAGGCAGAGCTCCATGAGTCCCTTCTGTCCTCTCATATACAGGGAAACTCCCCCTCCTTGCTATCCTGGCCTGTCCATCCCGAAGGGCTGGTATCCACCTTCTGCACCACTGCAGTTGTGTGAGCTATTCCACTACACTCATGTGATCCCAGCAAGGTCCTAGCCCTGCAACTACATGCGCAGCCCTAATTTCTTTTCTTTGTTCCTTATAATGTGTGCTCCAGTGCATGTTTAGATGCATGTTGTTGTGTGGTCTACCAAAAGAACTTTTAAGAAAGTTTTCTTAGCCCTCAGCAAAACCAGATTTTTCCACCTCAGAAAAAGCCTAGTCTGTACATATTTGGGGTTTTTTTGGGGGAGGAGAGGCTTCATTCAGCTAAAGGGGATAACATGTCTTTATTGCACTTCAAACTGCCTGCTGTGGTGTTTCAGTGGTTTATTCATGCTACTATTATTTTGTTTGTTATCATTAGCTTTAATCTTTGTTTTTATCAAACTATGAAATTCCCGATTGAGTTTTGTCAGGTTTGAATAACAAATCACTCCCCACATTCTCCCTGAACATTGTTTTTCCATTTTGCCTACTTCTGTGTAAAGTCCTTATCAAATCCGCAAGCAAGTAGATGGTCAGTTACATTTTGCCATGAACCCTATTTCATTACCTGGAGTGACCATAAAGTTATTATTTTAAAAGCATGAATGTCAATAGATCTGTAAGAGGTATTTACCAAGAAGCTTCAATACTGGTAGGAAAGAAAGAACTTATTTTCAAAGTGCTCTGAGAACCACGCAGAGAAAAGGATCATTCTGTACTTGCATGCAAGTACAGCAATACAATCAGAGTACTAGAGGAGATTTTCTGCTACACCCAGGGCTAATTTTCCAGACTTTCTTCCAGTGTGTCTTTTCAAGATAACACCCAAGTAAGAAGCACCTGGGTAGCTAGCCAAAGTACTCAACTAAGCTTTGAGAGATGTTCAGTGAATCAAATTTCAAAATAAATTGTTTTTTGATATGATAACATTAGAGTGAAATTTTTTTCTGCTAGACTAGTATGAATGGTTGTAGGGTGGTAATGTGAAGTCTTAGATATTTCATGTGTAAATTCATTGCAATAGAAATGGAATTATGCAAGACTGGTTAAGATCTAGGCTTATTCTCAGACTTCAAATTCTGACATTGCTTATTGAACCTTTTGCTAAAAATCATATCTTGTTTGTCTGAAATTTATCCATCTAATGCATGAACTCCCTGCATTATATGGAGCTGCACTGTAGCATTTGAAGACAAAAAGAAGTAGAACGGGCACAAAGGTTTTTGAAAGAAACTGGTTGAAGCTTACTATGTTTGCCCCAGCTTCTCTTTGGCATACAGGAACTTTTCACACCTGAAATTCAAAGGTAAGTCCCTGAGAGGTGAACTGAATGAAAGGGAAGCAAGTATTTGCATAAATCTCCAAGCGGTGGTTTATATGATCCCACTTTTTTTTTTTTTTTTTTTCTGGCTGTGAGATGACCTGAAGCAAGATTTTGCTTGTTGGACATGTTTTTGGGCAAGAAGCCATTTCCCTTAGAGTTTTACAAGCTCTGGTGCCAGAGAGGTGGTACATAAAGTCTCAGTAAGTATTGAAAGACATTTTCAAAGTGGAAATATTCAAAGCATGCAGGAGTCTCTAAACGTCAGTTCCAGGGACACATTAATGCATTTGAAAGGATATTAAAGCTTAACACAGAAGGAAAAAAAAGTCCTAGTGGCAAGATGTAAAACTGCTTAACAGAATTACATCCAGAACTTTGTGTATTTGATCTGAAAAAATAAATCATCTTACAGTTGCTCACATTAAAGCTGCATGTCAGTTTTGGAGCTTTTAGGATCTTGGACAGGTTTCATTTTTCTGGTTCACATAAGCTGTGTGTGTATTTGTGCAACTGTTGAATCTCAGAGCAGGATTTCTGGTGACCCCATGCACTGTGTGAGAAATTGTTCTAATGTGCAAATTTAAGACAATCATTATGTTCATTATGTATAGTAAAAAATTATGATCCACCTTTTCCCCCAGTATGTAGTTGCTAATAGCCGTCATGGCTTGATTAAGAATCCTTCTCAGTTTAATGCTTCCAATTAACTTGTAGGGTTTTGTGGCTCACTTGATGGCCCAGATGAAGCACAGGCTCTTCTGCGAGATACAAGCTTTATTTCTGGAGTAAGGGATAAGGGAAGCCTTGAGCCATGGTTCAGCCCTATCTACTGGTGGATTAAGAATGTCATTTAGACTGAGTGACTCTGGACTCTTTTTAGGAGGAGGATCAGTTTAAGACACAGGAAAGTGGAGCACTAAGACACAGTGAAGGCATCTTGTGTCAACTGTAGTGGCTTGCAACCAGTTGTGGGCTTGTGCCCTCAGTTGTCTCCAAGTGGTAGGTCTGAAAGGAGGTGAAGAGTTAGTAGGACCTTGGAGATCAAAGGAAAAAGCCATGCCTAGAATGTTCCTCTGATGGCCATTGCACTGTTAGATAGAGAAGCAGGCAAATCTAGATGTGCTATTAAAATCTGTCCTCTGAGATAAGGTTGATTTTGGTGCAAAAATCAGAAAATTAAGATTATGTAAAACAGAAGGATATAGAAAGAATAAGCAAAGCAAAAAATTATCCTTGGCCTTCTGTTACCTGGGGCCTCAAGCTTTAGAGATTACCGTGAACTCAGTGTCTAGAGGACAGATGTACTATAGATAGATAACATAAGTTCTTTTTTTCCTTAAGCCAAGGAAACATGGATACTTTGAAATGGCAATCTCTTGTGCTACATGAAATAAATATGACAAATGAAAAGGAAAGAGCAAACTGATTACCCTAATATTAAGAGCATGAAATGGAATTTATAAATATCCTTGTGTGTTCAACACCCAATCCTGCACAGGGCATGTTAATGCTTGTCACAGAATTTGAAATTCATCTAATCAGAATGGAACCTTTGAGATGGTTCACACCTGCAAATGCATCAAGTGGCTAAACCTTACAGAGTCTTTCACCATGATATGACCTATATATCTCTTATATATCTCATTACAGCACAGTGTTCACTACCCTTGCTACAAGAATATTTGCATGGACAAAAATGTGATTACTCTCATATATAACAAAAGTTAAAATATGTGCTACATATAGCTGTAGTATCTAACTTAGGATTTCATTTACATTTGTTCTTAATTCAGGTTAATATTTAATATCAATGGTTTAAGAACATTTCAGCATTTCCACTTCTAAATATCCTTTTTTTGAAGATAAGTTTGTGGTATCTTATGTATAAGCACAGTGCTTTCATTAAATGGGGAAAAAAGTTTCTATAGGTAGACGAAAGATAGTTATAAAACATATTTTCTTTTTTAGACAACGGCAAATCTGTAGTTACCTAAATGCTTCTGAGTGTTAACCATTTCTGAATGCTTAATGTTGACTGCTGTAATGATGAATGTTCAGTACCCATTCCAATGTTTTGGCACCAAGTAATATCTTATTTGTTTCTGTGGATATAATCTGAAGGCTGCCACAACATCTAATAAAACTGTTTTCACTCAGGGAGGCACATAGGCAGGAACAGAGTGCTGGTAAAGCAAACAGCATCCAAAAAGAAATTCACCACAGCCAGTAATGAACATCCACCTCCTTTATTTTACTTCAGGTGAATTTGTTGTGCTGTTTATAAAAGTGACATTCAGTGACTCTCCCATATATTCTAGTATGCAGGTAAAGATCAAGATGATATGTACTATATCTGGTCTTACTGCTGCAACATCTTAAAACTATTCCTAAAAATAACTCAGAAGCGAGTAGAGCAGAGCAAAGTGTTGAGGTCTGCGTATATATGCAGATCAAGACTGTAACAGTTTCATATCTTTCATGCTCCTAGTGAAGAAAACTCCTAGTTCTGTCTTCAAGGTCACCAGTGTCATTTTTAGGGCTAATCAGCAGGGATTTAATGAAAAACCTTTGTCTTGCAATTGTCTTGGGTTCAAGTCATTCCGACCTCTCCATGTAAGTGTTATGCCACTTAATACAGGACTCCACCCAGCTAAACCATGTGCTGAGGTCAGATAACAAGATATAGATGGCAATGATGAAATTTTTTTCTTTGCAGCAAAAAATTGTACACACATATCTGCATATAGGTGTATTTGCATTTAGATGTGTGCTCATATATCTGTATATATCACACAATATCATGCGCTTCTTACATGTTTGGTATTTAATATGTTTTCACAGCAAATGGAAGTAACAACTGCTATTAGTTACTCAGCAATTGAAATTAATGTGCAGTTCTATATTTGGAATAAACTGTTTAGTATAGTATAGTATACAGAAACTTGATGTAACTGTGCAAATATTTTAATATCTATTTTCTTCTTTCTAGTGAGGTAAAGACATTGTGGTGTCCAAAGGAGATTTTTTTTCCTGGTATATTCAACTATTATTAGTATTCCTCCGTGGTGTACCAAAAGGGAGAATTATTTTCTCTCTGTGGGGGCCTGTGAATTTTATGCAATGTGAGATTCTGTGAATAGAGTTCAAGATGCATTAGAAAAAACAGGTTAATTTTTACAGTAAGAGGTTGAAATGTTGAACTGCCCTACTGTGGCAGTATGAAGCATTCCACAGATAACTGTGGGGGACTGAACTCCTAGGAGCTACACAGAATACACTATTTACTGTGTTAATAGTAGGCAAGAACTCTTTTCCTTTGTTGGAATCTGTAGTGCCCCTTAAAATAAAAATAGGATAATACTTCAAAATATTCTGCTTTATGTATTTTGTGTCCTTAATTTATTCTTTTTACTTTCAGATTTTTTTTGTATTTAAAATAGCAGTAATTGGCAGCTGAAGTTAAATCATAGCATCTGGGTTGTAGTCTATTCATGACATTGGTGCATTTTTAGTGCTTGTAAACATGCCCTCAGATCGTCACAAAATGCCACAGAATTTGAATAACTAGAAAAAGCAGAGAGAATTTACTCTGCCATTACTCCAAACATTACACACAACTTATGTTGATGGTGGGGATTGAATTAGTGACGACTTGGTCCAGAAGAAAGGCATGAATGGGACTTCTTACCACTCTCCTCCTTCTCCTCCTCCTCCTTCTCCCCCAGTCTGAAGACTAAACTAGTGAAGAGAAAAAGAAGAAAGGTTTCGGGGTTATGACTGGTGTGTAGGCTAAGAAGGAAAACCAGATTTTCAGTCTGAGGAAGGTGAAGAACCCTTTCAGAAGATCAGAAGAATCTCTCTCTGCTGCCTTCAGAGGTTTTTATTGAATACTATGGGTTTACTACATGCTTCTGTCAACTGTTTAGTCACTCTGACAATGACATTTCATCCTGTGAGAGTCATACTCCAGGGATTAAAAGATACTGTTCTTATAGTGTAGACTAATAGACTTATTACTGGTTTGGGGGCTGTAGGCATTTTATCCCCCAATATCCTTTTTCAATTTATGAAGAACATTTCCATTACAAACCTCAAGGCAAATATATACATATATTCAGACCTACACATGTACTAAGCAGAGGATTTAGCTGGGTGATTTAAGGGGGAGTCAGGAAAGCCAGAAGCTCTGTAGGTCTTGGAGCCCAAGGTCCTTGATGGAAAGAGGCACAGTTCTAGAACCATAACAGTCTAATGCTCCAGGCCAGAGTGAAGTCTTTGAGACAACATGCCAGGCAATTATAAACTGGCCTCTAGCAGTCAAGAAACCAGTAACAAATACTATCCATGTAATGACTTTGTACACTGGCAAAATACAGGATATAATTATAACTAAAGGAGACATTTGACTCTCAAGTGTTTTGAAAAACTGAAAAGTTCCTTCTTACTTGGTTAAATATTAGGGGTTTTTTTGCTGAAAATGGCATGAACCTTGAAGGAAATATAATTAATTTTCTTGGTCATTTCCAAAAAATGGTCGTGGTGAGATATTTACTCATGAAAATTTGCTTTAACCTTGGCACAACTTTGCAGAGTGGGAAGCAGTGCAAATTTGGTAGCAGCATAGTCCTTATATTTCAGGTCTGTCTTTCATTAGTCCTGTTAAAAAATGTTTTGATTTGATAGAGTTATGAGGCTCTAAGGATGTGTTCTTCATATGTGCATGTTGATCCTGAACTAATCATTTTCCTTATTAATCTCTTGAAACCATGTTTGGGTTCATGGGTTAGCTAAGCTAAGCAGAGATTCATATTCAGTTCATACTCCCACGATATTCTGTTGGTTCTGGATTGTGTAAATTAAAGCTATTGTTCCTTTTTCCCCTTGTTTTTACAAGTAGATAGAATTTGGTGATAGCCTTGAAGAGTTAGGTGATATTTCAGAGGCATATAATGAAGTGCTCTTACTATGTACCTTCTGACTATTTTAGTTGTCTTCTGCTTGTTTGTTTGTCTCAAATGGACTGCTTCTGAAAACCTACCAACTACTCAGAAATGTGAGAACTTTAAATTGTTATACAAGTGTTTCTTAAAGAATATTACATGATGCAAAATAGGCAAAATTTCTGTCTGGATAAGTGTCAGGTTTAGGGTCAAATATCTTGTATTCAGAACTCATCTGGAAAGGGAAACCTAGATAATCAGTATAAATCTGCATCTCTAATGATTCTAGTAATGATTCTGGCCTAGAATTCCAAGTACCATAACAGAAGTCCAACATTTTCCATTTTGGTGACTGTTTCTATCTTTGGAATATTACAAGATATTAGAACTTACAATAATACAATTTTATATAAAGAACTAATTGAGGTCACTTTCAGAAACCTTTAGAAAATATACTATCTGCAATTCTGGGCACTTAAGAAAGAGAGACAAGGAAGTCATTGCCAATAATTTCTTAAAAAATGTAACCTCCTTTAAATTGTTTTAAAAGGCATTTTGAAATAAAGATATATAAAAATATGCGTATAAAACCTTTAACATTAACCATTCCCATTTGTTACCTAGAAAAATTTCATGCAGAAGGGAATGAGCCCAAATGACCATGGGTTTTGATTGTACTCCCTCTCTAATTATTTGTGGAAAGTGTGCTCATTAGGAAAGTTAGTCAATAATTAATTTTTGTATGTAATTTCCATCATTCAGTGAAAATCTAATTAACTTATCCTTAAAACACTATTTTAAAAAATAGCAGCTTTTTGACTTGGAATTCACCATCATTTTCACAAAATCATCAGGAGCTGTTAATATATTGATGAACATGTGGTGACAACATTAGCTATAAAACCCCTTTGAGAGTTGCTGGAAAAAAAAAAAAGATGTCCAAATTCAAGTAAAACTTACTGCTTTGTTAGCCCAGCATGAGGAATTCCTGATTCCCCACTTGTCTGCTCTGTTTAAATATTATAACTCAAATATGCTTACATAAAAGCTTATTGATTGGAAGAATCACTTGCTTTTTGTGCATTAGTTAATCAGGCTGCTGTTTTGAAATCTGTCCAGGAACCCACAGTGGAACCTTTCCTAATCCATCTGTTTAAGTCTCAAATGGTTTCATTGCTCCACTCACTTACCAGCACTGCTGGAATGTTAGTGCCTTATGATTAAAGGATATTGTTGTTCTTTTCATCCATCATCCTGGAGTTTGCTATTAATAATACAGTCCTTTCTTTCATGTTTCTTTTTTCTCTTTCTTTCTTTTTTTTTTTTTCCCTTTTTTGTCTATTTCCTTAAAAAGCAGCTTAGATTTTCTGTTCCTGTCTGTCTTGTTTTTCCTTATTCCGATAGGTCATTTTCAGCAACTTAAGTTAGACAGGAAAAAAATAAATTGCATCAGTGCTTCCTGGAAAGTGTGCATTGCCTCTCAGTATTCAAAAAATGAATGGGAGAAAGACAAAAGAAAATTAGGCTAAAATGGGAGAGAGAGAAAGGCAGAACTGTAATAGGAGACATCAAATTGTACAGAACTCTCTGTGACTCCAGAAACATGTATGAATTATTGCTTCATACTCATAGTAATATCTAAAAGCATTTTTTTAGTATCTCTTTGTGATTAAATTATATTGTGGGGAAAAAACTTAGGTTTAATTTCTATTGAGGTGTACTACAGTACATGAAAATGTGCCTACTGTTCTTCTGTAAAATAGCTAAGCTCTATTTGTATATAACTGAGGATCAGTGACGTTTCAAATAAAATGAGGAACCTTTTTGGCTTTTCTAGCTCTCTCCGAAGAAAAGGGGACTTAAATGAAGAAAACAATAATTATTATATTTTATTTCTTTATAGGTGGATAAAGAGTCATAGATATTAAAGAAGATCTATTAATCAGGCTGTTGTGAAAGATCTGATATCAGCTTTGGTCAAACAGTACGAATATCATCCTGGGAACATTCCTCTCTGGGACAGGAAACTGACAGAGCAAAGCCCCGAAAACACTTCATATTCAATCCACAGCCCTATAAAGAGATGAAAAATGAGCCTTGTCCAAAGCTCTTACCTCAGCACCCAGTGGCAAAAATAAAATGTGAGCTTAGGACCAGGTCTCTTTGAAGCTGAATTCCCCCCCCCCCCCTTTTTTTTTTTTTTTTTTTTTTTTTTTTTTTTCTTTTTTTTTTTTTTTTTTTTTTAACTCTGCAACAGGACTCTGGTGGTTACAGGTATTGATCGTCAGAAAGTAATCTGTTCAGGTTTGGGGGCATGCCAGACCGAATCCTGGAGTACATTCCTTCCTCTCCAAGGACATGTTGAGCTTTTTATACTGTCCACACTGGCTCACTTGTCAGCTGTCTAGCTTCTTTGTCTTTACTGATTTTCTTGTTTGTGGGAAGCATATAATTAAATCTCTCTTAAAAAAAATATATGCATTGCTACTCTAGAATTTTCTGCCAGTGCCAAAGATTTTTTACCCCATTTTTTTAACCCTCATTTTTCTTCTATAATCATTATTTAATTCCCTCTGGCTGCCTGCTACTTATTTGTAGTAGTACCATTCATCCATTGAGACCTTTCCATCTGTCACACAGCTTTGCTTTCTCTCCCCAGAAGCTTTCTTCTCCTACTGTGCCATGCTCAATTTTTTTGGGTTTAGTTGTGTGTTTGTATGCTCTTTTTAGCAATTTTAAAAATGCTTCAGTATTCAGAACAAATACAACAAGAAGAGATAAAAAAATGAACATAGCACAAGAGCAGCTCAAACACAACTTTGTGCATAGAGGCAGGATGAGGAGACTGAGATTCCTGATGAATTAAGGAATTAAAAAATATATCCAGTACATAGCTGGTGGCCAGACCTTGCTCTCTCTGAATTGTTGTTGCCTTCAAAATCTTTCCAGTTTTGCCTTAGATAAATAGGTGGTGTCAGGAAATGTTGCATTCCCTTTTCTGTACCGACTCCCTTGGTGTATTGATTATAAAGAATATCTGAGGAAAACCAAAATTATTGAGGCACAATACTGTGATTAAAGCAAAGAATGTTTCAAAGAACCAAACAGTCCTT
The DNA here is from genome assembly GCA_013398125.1 of Aegotheles bennettii. Lineage (NCBI taxonomy): Eukaryota > Metazoa > Chordata > Aves > Caprimulgiformes > Aegothelidae > Aegotheles > Aegotheles bennettii. The sequence goes on along the minus strand of VZRW01006071.1, from coordinate 106,745 downwards.
TACTAAAACAAGATCAAGGTCACATCTTACATTTAAAATTAAATTAGCAATTTTTGTATGCAGAGGTTTGGTATTAAAAAAGTGGAACGTTTTTCCCAGGTGTTCACCTGTTTCCCAGGTGAAATGCAGGATGGGCTAAAGCCAGCAGCACAACCCTTCAGAAGGATCAGGTTTGCTCTGCCTTCAACTCATATATTTAATTACAACTGTAGTCTAAATGAAATGTTCATGTTTTAGGAAGTAGTGTGTCAATGTGTCTTAGTTTTTGATGGGAGCAAGACTAGGAGATTTTACATCTGCTCCAAAGATCTACTTTGTAATTGACTCAAATCTGAAACACTTTGTCTTGGGGAAGATATCACAAAATTACATACTTCCAAAAATATATTTTGAGTCTCTCTTTATTAATTTTATTTTATTTTATTTTATTTTATTTTATTTTATTTTATTTTCCTCTTACACTTATTGTATCCTCTCATTATCTTGTTTTAAAAGTTCCTGCAAGTCTACTGTGAATCTTAGGATCAGTAGAAAAGTTTGTGATGTGTTCTGGAAAATCCCTTTTCAGTAGAAATACCTTCATTATTTATAGAATGAGTTCTCTGGCTATATGGGAAGTACTGATAATCTTCAAACAAATAGAAAAGCTGTGTGAGTGTCCTGACTTGAATGGCAATCCTCAGAAAATTTCCTTTGCTACCAGGTGTTTTGTTGCACTCTTCTGAGAATGAAGGGGGAAGGGGAGGGGATGATACACTTGTATCGGCACATGTCTAAAAATGTAGGTATTTTACAAAAATCTTATTTGTAGTATTGATCATTCAGATCCAGCTCTGTACCTGAACTTCATGGTGTTTCGCAAAGGAAAACAAATGGTCCCTTTTCTGGGATAACTTACAGGAAAGAAAATGGGGGAGAAGGTGTAGGAATAGAAGAGGGAGAAACAGTTCCTTCTGTCCATCATGACCATTGAAACCTTTTTTATGTTTCTGCTCAAGAATAAATGGTTGAAAAATAAAAAGGCTGAAAGTGTTTTTTTTGGTGTGGTCCCAAATTTTACGTCCCAATGCAAGATCAAGGTATACCTATGTCATTTACATTTGTCTTGCCTCCTCTGAAAGACCCTCAGTGGGTGAAATTTCACTGTCACCCAGGGAATCTAGTTCAGTGCTTCATTACAATTACTTTTTTTTGCTGAAATTTAAGCCTGTTGCTTCCTCTTTTACCCCAAATGGCAAATTCTCTTTCACACTGCATCTGGTGCTCAAGTGCCTCCTTCCATTACTTTGGTTTGAGGTTAAACATGCCCAGTTCTTTCAGGCTTTTCTCGCAGGCCTGATGATGCACATTGTGCTTCAGCTGGTCCACTTCTCTCCAACATGAGGACTCAGACGTATATGGAAAGCTTCAGATGACACTTTTTAGGCTAGTTAGCTAGATAATTTCACCTGCCTTGCAAATGTTGCTAGTTTTTTTTTTCATGCAGCCCCATCGCATTTCTTGACATTTGTTAAGATTATACCTATTCTTAAATTTTCTACTAATTTGTTTGTGTTAACTGAAAATTAAATAGTAAATTTGTGTGGCAGTCTTGGAAATGCGATGAGTAAAGCAGTGGGGCAGGGGTCTTACAGCTATGAAACCCAAATACAACCCAGTTGGTGGATGTCGTAAGCCAAACAAATGGTCTATCTGATCTTCTGATTTAGTTTTAGGTAGTCCTGAAATGAGCAGAGAGTTGGAGTCAATGATCATTATGGGTACATATGGGTACCTTCCAACTTGAGATATCCTTCCTTATCCTATCCTATCCTATCCTATCCTATCCTATCCTATCCTATCCTATCCTATCCTATCCTATCCTATCCTATCCTATCCTATCCTAGAGTGACCCATGAGGGTATGCTAACAACAGTAGAATTCCTTACATGTATAGGAATATATTCTCATAACATCATAGAGTCAGGATCTTGATGTGATTGGCATGCTATTGGCCCTGTTTTACAAGTGTTTCATTCCCATATGTGTGAATGTAATGAAATGGAGAGGACAAAGGGGTGGAGTGGGATCATCACTTAGCCTAGGGAATCTGTAGCACTGATTGAAGTTATTTCACTATGCACTGGGCTTCTATAGTCTTGCCAAGAGTAGAAAAATATTGAAGTAAAACCTGCACCCAGAATAGATGAATAAAAAAATAATTTTATTTTTCTTCATACAGAACTTCACAATTCTAAATCTGCACTAATGTCTGAAAGTGACCCAAGTGATGACAGTGGTCTTCAGGGAGAAGTCTGGACACAAGAAGGACTGTATCTTCAAGTGTATGATTGTGTAGGCTTTTTTCACTTGAGATATTTTTTTCTAAGTTAATATTTTTTCAGTAGGAGTGTGTACAATCTTTTTTGTACAGTACTAATTTGAAAATCTAATTCTGCTTTTGTGGCTAATGCTTTTTGTCTTTCTCCTACAATGAACCAGAGTGGGTCTGCCTATTAATAGAAGATTTTGTTTTAAAGCTACTGCCTGTTTCTCTCTTCCTTTCTCCTTCATGCCATCACTTTAAGACTTCAGAGCCATAGTCCAGAGTGTTTGTGTTAAGTAAATATATTTGACAGGAGTTAAGTCTTTTGGGCATTGCAATAGGTTTTCCTCATCTTGGCATGTGAAGACTGAGAGTGTTCTTTGACACCAGCAGCAGAGGATGTGAGCACAGCAACTTTCAGGGCATCAGAAGTGTCAGCATAAGGAAAAATCAGCAAAAGTAGACAGTGTTGAGGTAATTTTCCCACACCATGCCATGAATTTAGCCAACTCCTGCTCCTGTGAATTCTGAGCTGACAGAGTTTCTTTCTTTGTTGCTAAATATCACATAAAGTGTTCTGTCAGCATCAAGACTTGCTCAGTCCCCTTATGTAGTAAAATAAAAATATAATCCTTATGCCCATGTTTGAAATTTGAGCATAAGCTAAAGAAAAAAAAAAGAGTAAACCTTTCCAACAGGCCAAGACTGCATTTTGGAGGTTCATTTTTCAGAACATCGTGTAGTCAATGCTGTCGAGAAGAGCTGAAGGCGAAAGATATGTAGGGCACAAGTACTAAAAATTGAAAATCTTACTCCCATTAAAATGCATGGGATTTCTGCCAGTTGCCATAGACATCAGTGGCAGCATCCTCCTACTATTTTTTTCTGGTTTTACTTTCTGCTTTCCTCATCTTTCTATTTATTTTTGAATTCTGAGGAAACAAAGTAAAACATACGTTACTAGAATGGTTTCCATGGCTCATATTTCAGATCTCCCAATGCTACTAAGGTTACAATTATTTACTTATGCTTCAAGTTTTATAGTGATGATTAGAGCCTACAGTCAGGAAAAATTCTAGATACAGTTAGGTTAGAGACATTCGATCTCATGAGTACTGATGAATGTGGTTATTGCTCCAAGTACTTCTGCATCTAGCTGGGTTTTTGTGAAGGTTCTTAAGGGCAAAAGTGTTCGAAAGGCTGGGCTCTCTTTTTGTGTGGAACAAACAGCAGACAAGAAAGTGAAAGCTCTGAATGACCAAATAGAGCTAATTTTATCATGGGTTTGAAATCCCTCACCTGAAGAACTTTACACATATTCAGTACTGCGGAAGTATGACTGCAGTACTGCAGATGTATGACTGCACTACATGTTTGCACAAGATCACTCCTGTTTTTCTTTTTCTATTTTGAATTTCTAACATTTTTTGTAAGTGATATTTTGCATGTAATCTGGATACAGTATTGTTGCTCAGCTGTGCACCATGGTCTTCTCTACGAAGTATGCCTTGAAGTGAAGGGCACCACTGCATGGATGCAAATGCCTGAGAGAGAATAGAAGCTAGAAGTGACTAAAGGCTGCAAAGCTAGATTTTGAAGGAATTTCTCCCCCTTTCATGTACAATAAATATCTCTAAGTCAGAACTGCTGCTGCTTCTTTGCACTTCAGCAGCAGAGATGTATGGAGAGGTTCTCCTCCATTCCAGCCACTGCCTGTGGGACTGACTGATGTCCAGGAATGCTCCTCTCTGTCAGGGTTTGTTGATGCTGCTTGCCAAGAACAAAATGAGCTTGGGAATTCAGATATCTGTCTGGCTTCCTTAGGAACTTCTGGGTGGTTATTTCTATAAATATATCTCCATTTCTGTAGGATACTACTCAGGAAAAGTATTGACTGAAAAGATTCAGAAACACAAAGACGTTGACTGTATTCAAAGCACTAAAACTTCCGAGTTGGGAATGACTTTATCCAATATGGAAAAAAGTTTAGTGCATTTGACACTTGGATTTATTAGAATAACAAAAGTCGTCCTATAAGGAAAGAGGGATCCTGAGTTTCTCCTTTCACTCCTCTTTCAGTTGATGCTGTTCTGCAGCTCCCATATAAGTAGATTCATTTAATCTCAAAATGTGATATAGCTTCTTTCCCTTTAGGTGATAATATCTTTACGTTAAAAAAAAAAGGTTTTTAAAAATGTCTTCTCATCTTTTTGACCTCTAATATAAATGTAATGATTTTTCTCTGTATTGTAGTTTAAAAAATGGGGTCGAATGGTTTTATTATGTGGATTGATTAAGAAAAAACAAGAAACCTAGATAACGTATACCTGGAAAACATAATTTCCTGAAAGTACAATACTTTTCTCCATCTCATAAATATTATACATGAACAACCCTTAGAAGTAAATAAAATGTAATTACTATTGATGCTTTATACAATGTTCAACATCTTTAAATTATAATTCAGTTTTAAATCTTTGTATAAACTAAGGTAGTCTGAGTAATATCTCCTCAATTAGTGTCTTTTGTTTGTGTAATCATCTATGCTGATTTTTTTAAAGCAAATTAAATATACAGAGTAAATCAAGCTGCAAGCATACAAGTTTAAGAACAATTAACACAGCCTTGTGGTGCTTCCCAATTTCTTTCTGTGTGGAAAGTTCAGAAGAGAAGCCTGGAGAGATCAGACCTGAATGGTAGGTTACTGTGGGATGTGTGGAAAACCATGAACCATGCTGTGGTCCTTTCTCAAGAGAAATTGTTGGCACAATTTTAGATGAAAAAAGAGGATACCTTAAGTTTCTCTGCTTGTAATGTAATCGGTTTTGAGACAGCATTTTCAGGTTATGGCAGGAAATGACTTGACCATTTCCCCCTCCAGTGTCCCGTCCCCCCCTTTTTTTATTTATTTCTTTTTGTCACTACATTTTCTGGGAAAGTACATCACCGAGTGCTTCCCCACATCTTTCCCTGAAGTATTTCTTTTGTCTGTCTCCATTACATCCATGTGCAGTGACACAATGTTTCTGCACAGTGGGAGCTTGCAATCTCTGAAGAGGCTTTCCAGCATTGCTTTTTAGACTGAAATCATTACAATCTTCAATAGCTGCTTGGATTTGAAAAACTAGCACATTATTATTCTCTGGACTGTCTGGGTGTAAAAAGAGGCTATTTTCTTGCTTATTTTTTTTTTTTTCCAGTACACATTGCCCTTACAGCTAACTAACTTTAGTTTGTTTGGATCTTAATCAGAGCTGCAATTCAGATGTCTTCTGCTGTTTGTGTTTTTCTTTCAAATAGAGTTTTACATTATAAATGAGAACACTTTGTCAGAGAGATTTATATTTTGGTTATACTTAATGCTTTTGAGTTGCACATCCTTTTTTGTATGTGTAATTATCATTGTTATTATTATTACTATCACTAACATAGTGCAGCATATTGTATGGTATGTTACAGTAAATGTTGCTATGTGTAGTGTAACAGATGTTGGTAATATGTCTATGATCTTTAAATCCCAACATGTTGCGTAGTTTCACAGGGCATTTAAGTTATCTCATCTGATATCCTGTTAACCACAAGCTTCTGTATGTTGCAGCAGCAAAACCTGACCCCAAGTCCAGGGACTTTGATTAGGTTAATTCCTCATGGGACACAACTGCTGTTTCCCCTGGAGTGGGGAGGAGATACTAGGATGCTACCAGCACTTGAGGTTGTGAGTGGAATGTTGTGAGTGGAAATGGATTAGGAAAGACTTGTCCAGCTCTGCTTTGGGGCCCTTCCTGCAGAAAAATGGGTCCAGACTTCTCCTGAGCTGACCAGAAAGGAAACTCCTCTTCAACCCTGATCCCGGTCTATGTTTGACCCTGGACACTTGAAAAAATGAAGAAAATTAAGGGAATTAAAAGACAAAGTGCCACACTATTACAGCGAATATGCATTTTGGCCTTGATAATTTTGTGTAACAAATATAGCTACTCACCCCTCCACCTCCCCTTTCCTTTTTGATTGTTTTAAAGGCTATAACTCAAAAGAACATTAAAGACGTGCAGTATATTTTAAAATATGCAAAATGGAAAGTTCCATTTTTGTGGATAGGTATTCTTCCCATATAGCAAGGCAAGCACACATACAGGACAGTCTGTATTTGGTCAGGTAATGCATGCAGTGTTTTTCTATTACAGTATCAGTTTCTGAAATCCAGTTGAATGCTTGTGGCTGTTGGAAAACTGATGTGAGAAAAGTTATGTAGACTTTTCTAGAGCAGCCTTTAGCTCAACACTAAGCAAATCTCCCCAGCCCCAAATTCAGTAAGCGATCTGTTAGACTGAGGTGCAAGTACTGCACGGAGGACTGGAAGTACGGTTTTGTCCCATCTCCTCTATGACAATTCGTTGTAGGGGACTTGGCCAGGAAAAGACTACAAAGCAGAGAGTGTCTCTGCAGTGAGACTTTGCAGCAGCTTTTCCAAGTGTGGCTGAGTTCCCGAGCCTTTTTCTCAGGTGTGAATAAGGAAAGATAAACAAGAGTGCTCATGGCTCACAAGTGTGGAACAAACTTTTCAGCTAGGAATTGCCTAGGTCATAAATTACTGTATTTTTCAGTGATAGTAACAACTCTACAAGAGACAAATCAGTGCCATGGTTTGTCTGGAAGTAATGTAATCTTTCACCAGTTTTGCACTGGCCTCACCTGCAGAGGCTCTGGAGCAAGCTACACAGCTCTGAAAAACTGGGTAAGTCTGTTTACTGATGCTCAGGAATTTTTTACTTGGATGGGACACTTACAAAGATAGAAAAATCAGGCAAAAAGTCCTGCAAGTGATTTTAAAAACCAGCTAAAAGCCCTCTGATGCTCCCATTGCCAATGGGTGATATAAAATGTGTTGATGTAAGGAGTTATGTTTTTGCTGGTCATCAGTTCGATCCCTAAAAGACTGAGAGGTATCTTGAAGCAGTGAACAGAATCAATACTTTTATCATCTCTTGAGTGACTCAGGCCCAAGGAAAGAAGAACAGAGCACAGCATTTTCTATGAAAATGACAGAGTTGAGTTTTGCTTGGTTTTTTATAGCACTAAGATGCCTGCTGCACCTATTGTTACAGGGCTCATTGTATTTGTGAAGCTTTCCAAATATAAGTCCCAATCTTTTATGTTTGCATTCAGTTTGTTGCCTTTTGAAGGTGGAACATCCCTGCCTAACCTGGCTAAATTAGCATAGAATAGGTGCCACTGACTGTAAGATACCATTGCTGTTTCAGTACACAACCAGATTTTAATAAGCATAAACTTTGGCTTGAATCTACGCCAATGTCTCTCTTGTTGTCTCTGGATAATATAAAAATGTAGAGTAAAATTTGTGCCATGTTTTCCTAACATCTTGTAGTTACTCAGCATTAACCTGCTGGGCACACTGGGATTCTAAGGAACTTGGACAGAGAAACAAGCTGCTGCTGAAAACAACACAGAGATCAATATCTTGTTTTACTGTAGAAATCCTTCTGGGCTTAAAACCTTATTTTCCTGTGTTTGGTAGAGTACCCCAGAGAGTAAGAAGGAGGGTGAATCACAGCAGTTGGAGCAATTGTGTTCCAACAGAAAGTGTCCCTGGGTTTCATGGATTTGAGGGTTTTTAAGGCCAGAAGGGGCTGTAGGATTGTCTTGTCAGACCTCCCATTTAGCAAAGGCCATAGGACATTTTGGTATTAATCCATGCCTTACATTCAGTAACTCCATACAGACAAGGCTGTATCTTTCAGAAGGGCAATGAATCTTGATGTAACTTTTGACAGTGTTTGTTGCTATTCTGGTGGTTAATTGTCTTTACTATTATTAATGTGGGCCTTATTTTCTATTTGCTTGTTTTTGACTTCAAAAAATGAAATCTCACAATGCATTTTTTAGACTGAAGGAACTTTGTAATGAAATTTCTGATTTTTGAATAATTAACTTCTTTCTTAGTCTAACTCTTTGATAGGGAGAAAACTTCCTCAAGACTAAAATAAAATATAGGCCTTCCAAAAGTTAAATTCTTCTCATAATTCTTGTTCAATTTGGACAAAACTTTAAATTACCCAGCTTTAACTTTTCAGATTCCAAACATATATAAGGTATGCAAGATATTCAAATAATGTCAAAAAAGTAATGCTAAAAAATAATCTATTCTTGCAGAAGACACATTTGCAAACCAGTGTATTTTCCCCCTACAAAATCAAATTTTAGATCTCTACTTGCCAAAATAAGATACCTGCTGAAACAGGTATTAGCTGATGTTAGCTGAAACAGTCTGGCATCTTGTTCAACAACTAGATGTGTATAGGAGAAAAAGAAATGTTAGGAAGCCCTGTGCTTAAGGAAGGCCTGATCCAGCTCCTGCTGCGGCCAGAGGGAGTGATCCATTGACTGCACTAGGGGTTAGGTCAGGACTTTGCTGAACACTAAGACTGTTCTTTGCAAAGATGATACATTTAAATATGAAAAGTAATGGAGTAAGCATGGCAAATTGTGGTTTAGTTGGAATCTAATTTTCATAACTTCTTTTAAAATTAGAGATAGATATCTCTATTGTAAGTATAGAAACATATAAAAGTAAAATACAGGTAAAGAAGATGGCTGCATAAATTAAACTGCATCTGCTGAAGTTATTAACATCACAAAGCTACACGTTAGAGGTAAAATCCTGACCTCACTGAAGTCAAAGAGATCTGCCGCCTTTAGTAACATTAGATTTTCTTCTTGATTTGAATGGGGTAAACCAAATTTTTCTTTCACTCCATTTGATAGCATAAATGTTGTTGAAAATATAAACTTCAGGCAGAAAAATGTCTTGTTATCACAGATATGCAGGGGAAGGGAGAAGAGGAAGAAGGAAATATAATTCCATGGTTCTGTTGAATTATGTGTGAGGGCAGGGAAGCACCCTGCCATTTCGGATAGTCAAGGATATTCTCACCATTTTAAAAATGCATCATGTTCAAGGAAGTAATGGGAACAAGTGGGAAGAGGTAGAGAAATCCACTTCAGATTATTTTCTATATTGTTTTCAGAATATAAGACATTAAGAAAAACTGCTGTCAGAAGTACGCCATGACTACAGACAGTTTTAGCTGGCGTGTGTTACTGGTGATAATCACAGGTAAATCCAAGTGTGGATTTTTGTAGTACTGGAGAGGGATGTGACTATATCATCCTAATTTCTGTATGAATTTCACCTAGACATTTAGTGATATAATTTATGCAGAAGAAAATCTCAAATGTTGAGTCAGAGAGTTCTGACTCCTCTCCTCATTAATGGAAAACAGCCCTCAAAAACTTCCATGGATTTTTTTCCTCAGAAGGTATTTCAACTTGCCATTTGAAATTGGAGGTTGGATATTTAGAGCTGACATCCTGAAGAATAACATAGTGTCCTAAATTCTGTTTCATCTATCTTCTTCTGTTATGTGGGTAGGAGAAAGGAAAACACTAATAGGATACTTCAGCCATATATGTTGAGAATTTTTCCAAACAGCAGAAACTTTTGCTTTCAGAGGTCTGAATAATTTCCCAGTACGTCACCATTTATGTCTCTGTTTATCTCACTTTATCATAACTTGGAATATGAAGTTACTTCTAATAATTTCACTTTTAGCTTAGCACTGCAGAATCTATTATTCCAGGGCTGGAACCAAATGCCATCTCAAACCCCAGCCAGTGCTGTGTAAGTGTTTTAAATGATGACAGATCAAGAGAAAGTGGGCCTGAATACATAATTACTCTAACATGCAGTTAATATTAGTTGATAAAGCTATGGACACACAATTAAGAAAACATACCTGATAAAACGGGTTTTTTAAATAGCTGGGAATGAAATATAACTAGTTACAAAGGCTTGTGAACTTCCCTTCTCTTCCCGAATGTCACTGCCTCAGATTGCCTTGGCAGCCTCATGTATAGTGTTTGCTTCATGCATAATGATTTCCCTTTTTCCCCCCTTCCTTGAACGGTTTTGCCTTTTCGGCTAGTTACTGTTACCACCATTTAATAAGAAGGCTTTCCTTGGCTTTCTAATCGAAAACTTGCTTTTATCTTTCTTCATAAAAGAATTGAAATGGCTTCTCTCAGGTTTCTGTAGCCTCTGGGGAGATAAGGACCCTGCGGTTAACAGGATGAGAGATTTTTGTTTAGAAATTTTTATTTAGACAATGAAAAATGACCTCTGTAAACTCAAAGCTATCTTATTTTGGGGCTTTAGGCTTCTGGCAGATAAATCAATTGGGCCCTTGGGAGAGCAAAGGAAAAACCTTTGCAGTAACTATGTCAGGACAACGCAATAGATTTGTTGTGAGGATGCAGTCATGTTGAAGGCAGAAAGCTCTTAAAAATAAATATAATTTTATTTTCTATAAAATATTCAGGATTTGGATAGTAAGTGTTTCAGCTGCCACAAGAAAATACTTTTTTGTTTGATATAAACCTGAGAAAAAGCCTGATTTCTTCTGGGAAGAGGGTAGTGGAGGATTTGGGGGGGTATACAAAGGAAAGGTGTCTTAACAATTAAATATTCAACTTCAGAATAAAGCACTTACAAAATTTTATTTTCTCTATTTCTCTTTTAAAACAACGCCCCTTTTCAGTGATGTGAAAGCCCCCTTTCTGAATACAAGGGCTTAACGTTGCTCTTTTATTTTTTTAATGATTTAATTATTTCCTAGCAAAGGCCATGCCTTCCACAGAGAATCACAACAGTTTTCACACCTATGTGTGACCCTGAAGAACTTTTCAGGTCTTCACAGCATGAACTTGCACAACATATTTGCTCTGAAGAACAAATGTAGCATTATGCTGTGTGCTCTCTACCTGTCTCATGCAGAGTGTAGCTACAGAGTGAAAAGTTATGCAGACATAAATTGCAAATTTGACAAGGAAGCAAATGAGGAGACAGATGCTTAACTAAAATGTATTGATGTGCAATTGTCAGTGAGTTGGTGGGTGTTGAGTAACGTGGTTAAGATGCATCAATGAAGCCTCATTTCATCTAAAATAAAAACTAATGTAAATATAAGTGGAGAGTGTGATACAAAGTAACAAAAAGCAGATAAATGCACCGGAAGGTATTGCCACCCTGTTGCATGCTGACATTTGTTTCTCCAAAACACCCACCCCTGGCAGTGGGCTCTGAAGCTACTGGAGAGGAGCAAGGTCTGTTGAGGAGGGTGTCTCGTGAATGCAGTTTCACGTTAGGAGGCAGCTGAGTTTGGCTTGGTGGCAAATTATGTAGGGTGTTTGGTAGTGCTAAATGCCACCAAACTCTTCATTACTATTTACTTGGTTAAGAAAGACATGACACAAGACCAGAATGAGTTGCAAGTTTGCTGTTTCTGTGTTACATGAGTGGGTTGTGATTTACATCCTACTTCATTTCTGCTGCTATTTCATTTACAGTTTCTATTCAAAAGGATCCAGCTTCCCATTTTTTTATTTTTTTTTTCAGGAGCAAGACAGCTTCAGATAAAAATCTAAGAAATTAGCTCAAGTACATTTAACACTGTAATGTTGTCATATGGCTACTTAGCTGTCAGCTCCTTGCAGGTTTTTTCAGAACACAAAGTTAGCCACAAAGCACCACTCACCTGGATTTAGCAATACCCTTCAGCTGCACCACTAACACTGGTGTCTTCTGTGTCTTAGCCCTGGGGTGGTAAGATGTATGTTTATAAATAAGATATGAAATAATTTATCAAAATTATAACAATCAGCATAATTGAAGGATACACTCAGAGACATTTACACTGAAACAGTAAGCATGAGCTCTATGCAGTGAAAGAAACTGATATGAAGCAAAGTCCCAGAAAAACTGGACTCAAGAGACATTTCTGAAAAGGTCATTTATAGATTTTTAAATACAAATGTTCCAATTATTGATGTCCCAATTTTTATTTTGCTATTATGGGAAGGGAGAAAGCCTTCTGGAGAGTGTTTCCATTTTTCTCAAGTTTGCAAATATTAACATTGAGATTCACACAAAAATTACACTTTAACACAGAAGAATCTGTTTAGAAAGCCTGGCAATGCAGTTAAAGGCAGCCAAAAGACATTAACTCTGGTCTAGCTGATGTTCATTCTACATATCTCCCTTGCGAGTTAGTGATATTCTGGATGATTTTGTTTCTACAGATTTATTTCAGCTTTGCCTAGGAAACCAAGGGCAAAAACCTATCCATTTCACTGTTTAAATGTATGTTTATGATACCAAAGTGTTGATTGTGGTTACTTTGTGTGCAGGAAACTCACTTTTGAGGCTAGTAGTCCATCTTTTTTTTCTGCTGCTTGAACACCACTGGTTTCTGCTCTGTAATCTTGAGGCATTTTATGAATGTTAAAGAATTTAGCCTTGTAGCCTTATAGCACAGACGGATTACAGTTTTGTTTGCAATGTAGCACAGTGGTGGTCAGCATTGGTTCCTGAAACACATTTGGGTTGTGAACAATTCAGGTATGGTTCCCATGTGGGGGTTATGTTGCAGAAAATGCAGTTAGGCTCTCCTCACATATAATGTTACTGGAAGATCAAATCCATGAGAAAGCAAAGCAGGAAAGTCTGCTGGGATCAACATTGTTGGCATCTTGGACATGCATTCCACATCTAGTTCAGGCTTCACTGTGCAGTGGAGCAGCAGGGCTCCTGAGGAACTACCCTTACTGTTCTCCTGTGGCATTTTTCTGTTTCTTCTTCTCCCTTTTCTTCTCTGAGATATATGTGTGAGTTTGCTGTAGGTTTTGATATAGGTTTGCTGGTCTTTTTGAAGTCAGTGATTTCCTAGAAGAGTGATTACTCTACTCATACTTCATAATTATGAAATTTATGTTCTCTTACTCTTTCTGAGTGCTTTTTCAGGGATGCAAAATTCCATTTTTGAAGGCATAATGTTAATAAATACAGTAGCTAAGGATGACAGCAGAAGGGAATTCCTGTGCTTGATAATTAGAAACTGAAAACTCCTTCTAGACTTTACATTATGGGTCTGTAATGTTATTTATCTTGTTCACTATTGGTAGTGGAGTTCCAGTGTAAAGTGATGGAGACATTTGGCTCCATCCTACTGGATAGTCTGTGTCTTTAGTTTCTCCTCCTGGAGACTTCGTTAATGTGCTGTAGCTTAAAACCAGTGTTTGGGTTAACACATGAGGCTATACTGATGCTAATGAAGTTTGGGTTTAACCGCATGCACAAAAGATTAGTGTGGATCACAGCCTGAGAGATCATTTTCTACTACACCTTGTGTCAGAACACTCACTTTAATGCCTCTTTGCAACACAAGCAAAATGCTGAGGGATGTTGGTATAAATGGTAAAAAAGTTCTTCAATGCCAAGGAGGTCATTCTACAAAGCTGCCATCATTTGTTTCTGAGTTTTGAACTAAGAACTAAAGAAGATTTTGTAAATAGCTTCTCTTCTACATTGGAAGATGAGTGCTTTAATGATTACTGGGAAAATGCTTTCCAAAGATTCTTTGTCCCAGAAAAAAGAACCCATATTGGAACATAACATATAAGGCAGCAAATAATTTCTTTATATATTTTTCTACATAAACAATGCATGCTGTAATAAAAAAGATGTTCTATGTAAGCATTTGACTTTCTCATGAAATTTGTCTGAACTAGGCCCTCATGCTGGTTCATGTCCACATAACTCATCCTTTACAGTCATAGACTGATGTGAGACAGGGTAATAGAAAGTGATGCATTGCCTGAATTTAAAGGAACACAGACTATTTCAGAATCGGCTGTGCAGTATGAGATCTGTATCAGATTTGAAACAAAGCTAACCAAGCAGACAGAGCAATAAGATATCTATAGCATCCATTAATCAGTATATACTATGCTGTTGCTGGTTTCTGTTTCTGTTTTGGCTTTTCTGTGTGTGTTCACCATCTAATGTTATTTGCGTGATGCCTTTTAAAGCTAAAATACACAAGGTTACTTGGGAAACAATTTACAGATCTATTCCATGTTTTTTTATTTCAATGCAAGAAATCATACTTCTCTAACCCCAAATACCCAACTGGAGTTGTAGATTATCTGTATGTCTACATAACCTTATAGTTGTGAACATACAAAGAAGTCAGTGTTGCTTTTTGTTGTTTAAGTGTTCTTTCTGTATCTGTGTAGATGCACTTTCATGCCTTTACATATTACAGGATCTAATGACTGGAGTGCCCACACCAGAACAACCCTACTAAACCTATCTTACCATTAGTTAAAGAAAACAGTGAAATTTGTTTAAATATCATTTGATACTAGTAAACTCAGAATCCCAGATTCAAGTTCTCACAGAAATAACATAGCTCTTTGTTGTTGAAAGGCCAGTGCACTTTGCTTCAATGCATATTTAGATGAGATCTTAAAAAAATAGGGTTTTTATTATCTATATGTTTCTGATGAGCTGAAGACACACTTTATGCATGGAAAAGGTTTGGCCCTATTTTCCTCAGTCTTTCCCTCTGGAGCCTACTGGAGGAAATGGACAGAAACTCCAGATATTCCTTATTTGTCTTTTGAAATAACAGCCATCAATGCTGGTGTTCTGCGTGCTTCCCTCCAAAAGCCAACAGCTTACTTTGGCTTTGCATCAACTTGTTTTTTACCTCTGTTTAATCCAAGTCTAGTTGTGCTATATCCATATACGAGCAATCTCAGTAGAAAGACTGTCTTCAGTTATGATGTCCTCAATACAGATTACTTCAGTAGACTGCTTGTAACAAGCACAATATTTTAAAACAAAAGTAGAGCTAGCTTTTTAAGTTGACTTTGGTTAACTTGTAAGCCTTTCGTTAGAAATACCATGAAGGACAAAGCATTTTTCTGATGCTTTACAAAAAATCTTTCAAAACATATACACTTTTAAAAAAGATTTTGATCATACAGTACTCCTTCGTTCCATTTAGAAATTTCACCCTGTGCCTCTTCACTGTTCTATTGCTTTCTATCATCCCTCTCTTGGTATGGTATGTGTTTTAAAAGATTTTTCTAGGAAAGCAGTTCTTATTAGGAGTATCCTAACAATGTCAATCTTCACACGTTGCTTCCACCAAAGGACTGTTCAGGCTGTCCAAAGTCAAAATATGAACCAGACAATCATCAGCATAGCTTGTTTAAAAGAGCAGAACTTCAAGTTGTCAAAATGTTGTGAATGGTAGAATTTGTGTATTAAGAACCTTTCTGCTGAGATTATTGTAACAGATATAGCATAATCTTTACACTTAGCACAAATGATGCATTTATCAAACAAGCAAACAGGTTGTGGATCTTTAAAAAGGTACACTTTCATAGCAGTGTATTTCATATTTCCTTAGAAAAATTAATGCTACTTTCTTTATAGTATTGCTGTGACATTGTGTACGATATAAAGTTTTCAAGCCAGACACCTTCTAGCGATGAGAACTTCAGAAGCAAAGCCTGCTGAAATCATCTGAACTGCTTCAAAAAGAGCATCCTCCTCTCAGGGATCAGCTATTTTTCCCAGGTTTGAAATTCTAACCTGGTAAATAGCATCAACAGGGGACTTTCCCCCCAACTCTTTTGGAGAACCCCACAGATATGAATATCTTCAAAGGAGGATCTGTTAAAAAATGTAACAGTCTTCAAAGGGGAAACACCACCCTCAGCAATCTGAAGTTCTTTAAAGTGGGAGCCCACCAGCACTACGAATCCTCAGAGGACTAACTCCCAGAGCACTGTGAAAATTTGTAAGAGAACAACCCCTCTTTCCTGAATACCCAGTAGGCTATTATTTTCCTTTAAAAGGACTCTTACATGTGTACATTTATAATTACAGAAAGGGTCTTATTTAACCAGAGCCCTGTAGAACTCCCTTACTTTTAAAAACAAATATTGATAAAAAGAAAAGAATGACAGAGGAAAACAATTTGACTTTACTATTTTCCTTTTTCTCCTTTTATTTATAACTGATTTCAATATAATACACCAATAACACTTGCTTTGTGTAGCTCTTTTGATCTCTGGAACTCAAAGAATTCTTCAAGAGTTGTGAAGAAATATTCTCTGAGCACAGCTATCCACTTATACTGCTAGCTGACTAGGAGTCCAAATACTCTGTCAGGAAGCACATTTATCTCTTTTGTACCATTGCTGGGTATGTTCTTTCAAGAGGTACTTCCTTTAATAAATATTCAATGCTTTGGGTTTCTCCCCCCCTCCTCCCTTGTATTCTGGCATTTTGTTGGGTAGAAATAACTAATGTAGACATTAAAGTCATTATCTATTACTTGATTTACCTTCCAGGCGTGCCATGAATGTTAAACTGGGCAATGAGGCCAGCTGACTTGCTGGCCAGGAGGGGAGGGTTGCTGAGGTGGCTTGGACTACTCAAGAGCATCCTTGGGCACCTTTCTGGCTATGAATATAGGCATATCCTTCAAGTAGGAGTGAATTTATCATGGTCTGTTTGGAAGCAGAAGAGCCCTGTTTTGCTGAGATGGAGAATGGTTTGCCTGACAGAGGGTGCTTGTATCAAAGTCAGTATCAGAAGTCAGTTCTCCTGAGTCCCAAATCAGAAGAAGGGTCATTGTTTTTTTTTTCAGGCTTTTGCCTTCATCTGTCAATAACACAACCATGAAGGAAAGAATTCTTCCTGACCCACAGGGGCTGTGAATGCATGCCCCAAACACTGACATTTATTAGTAAAATTTCTGACTTGTTGAATAAATGATAGGAATAACTTAACTTTACCTGTAGAAGCAAAAATATCATGCTCCATTCATGTATTTATTAGGTCTTTTTCTTTCACAATGCTGTATGATTTATGTTTTCTAATGTAACTGTAAAATCAGTATCTTGCATTTAGTGATGTTTGGTAGTTTGATTTCCTGCTTCTAAGCTGATCCAAAAATGTGTGACAATAATATGATGCCTGATAGTAGCCTCACCTTCCACCATTTGAAGCAAAAAAATCTTTTGCAGTAAATGATAAATATCTTTACACTTATTTGATGATAAAATAGTCTGATATCTGTCTTTTTTTTTTCTTACTGGAAATAGCATCTTCTATTTGGAAGTTATTTAGATGTATTCAGTGCATGATGTTTGGGTCTGATACCAACAAAAACATTTATCCCATTCATCAGGAAAACTATATTTTGCTGTGAAACACTGATAGTTGCAGCAATGTGTGTATCCAGTAGCACCATTGGGTAAATCCACTTGCAACATGTGAGAAAAAGAAGTAAATAGACAAGTCAAAGGATACTTTGATAGTTCTGGGTGGGCTGCAATAAGTCTTTAACTATCTGGAAGAATTTCTTTCCATTATGAGATCTGACAGTTAGTCCCTCTATCCAGATGTGACAATCTTCTACTGATTTTTTTTTTGCCAACATTTAAGCTAGGTGGGAGAAGTTGATAAAAGAGAGATAATTACTTTCAGAGCAGGCTTTTCATTGCTGTAAAGCTCTCATGGAATCTCACAGAAGCATAGCACCATGAATAAGTCCAGATCTCAGAACTGTGAATGTAAACACTGATGTAACTAACGCTTTTGCTCTGTGAAATCTGTTTTTGGATGTTTAATTACTTGCTGAAACTTTTGTTTTCTCGGTCCAGCTGAAGCAAACTCTCTATCCCAAAATACAGCACATTAGTCATAAGAAACCAGAATTTAAATGTATAGTAGAAAACAGCTATCTTCATTCTTATTGTAACTATGTTGTATTCAATGAAGTTACATCAGAGACAAATGCAACGTGGTTATTCACAGGAGCTGGGGAGAGTGTTTTTTCCAGTGAATCTTACTTAGTCTTCATAATGCAAAATTTAGAAAGCTTCTGGCAGAGGAGAACGGTGGAGAAAATGGCTGTTATACCTTAATTTTCTTACTCTTTTGTTAACTTCTTATAGTATAAGGGCCTTAAACAAGAGTTATGAACTGCAGAGCAATTCTCAGTTTAAAACAAAAAGCCACCACCTTTAAAAAATGAAATATTTGAGGCACTCTAGTGTTCAAGCCCGAAAGGAAAATAAGAAGGCTCTAAGTTTTCTGAATCCCGTCCCAATTATATTTCATTTAATAACACTCAGTGAAATATCTGGTGTCAGGGGAAATGAAACTACATGATTTTATGGGATCATTCATCAAGAACTAATTGAAGCTTTCATACAGTTTAGTGCTGATAAAACGCTGTAACAATAAACAATAACAAAATTCACCGGAGAAGGATTTGTTTTGCCGTGAGGAAAATGGTTCAGTTTCATCCTGGGGATTCCTGGTTAAAAGAGGCTCCAATTTAAAAAGGGATAAGCACAGACTCCTGTGCATAATGACAGAGTAGGAGCTGTGGCAAATGTATTAGTATTGCTCCAGTGGAGCTATTCTCATTGTAAGTATTTGCTATTGTGTGTGGCTGAGGCAGGATGCAGAACGACCAATAGGATTTTTTAAAGTTTGTTTTTTTTAAGCAGTTCCTATGTAGTTTTATGAAAAGTAAATTACAATTACAGCACAAGCAACTCAAGTTGTGATTCTAAGTTTACTAACTAATCTTAGAGTTATTGACTGCAGAAAAATTGTTCTTCTTTCCTACATTTCTTCACAGAATCAGGCTAGTTTTACAGTGATAGTTCTTTTAAACACATGCTAGAATGATGTCTAGTCAATACTGAAATTGTTGAGATAAAACAAGGTGTCCTTTTTCTTTCTGGTCTCCTTTATCCTACCAGAATATTTTGGCAGTTCAGAAATATAATGAAGAATATTAAGAATGTGTTACTTTTGATTTGAAGAATGAAAAATGAATGTTTTATCAATCTGCATTAGGAACCCAGGGAGACTCCTAGGAAGGTGCCACTATAGTTCACTGATTCCAGACCTCCTTATGTCACCTAGAGCAAATTACTTCAGTTCTTGTCTTCTCTTCCTTCTGCCCTCTTAAAGAGCAAAAAGTTTCATGTCACCTGTTTATAGAACATGCTGTCCAGTGAACCTCTTTTGTCAGCTACAGATTCTGGAAGTACCATAAAGCAATGACACTATGACATTAAAGTATCACAATATCGATGTGTGATTTTATCCTAGATCATACAACAGGAAACATCATGCTGCATGTCCATATGCTTGTAAGTGTTGATTCTCTACTAATTTTTCCAAATTCCAAGATACTCCAACTAATTGATCTTTCTGGATGATCATATCAGAGGAGAGCAGGAGAAGCAATCATATTTTGATAATTAAGTCTACTGCAGTATTTTGCTTACTGGAAATGTAAGGTATATATAACCATATACACTCCCTCCTCAAATATTAGTGGTTGTTTTTCTATTTTTTTTCTTAAAAGAAGTGGAAGACTTAAAATATCATCAAATAATAGTTGGAGTCCATCCTCCTTGTGTCTGATACCCACAGTAACAGAACTGATAGGGCGTATTTTTTCTTACAGACACACATAAACCTCATCTTAAAATAGCTCTGTGCTATCATGTTAGCCTTTAGTACATCTGCATTTCTATAGCAGCTTTAAAAGCTATAAAAGGGGACTAGCTTGATCAAATTGGTAAGCCCAAGGTATCATGCTTTATACCTAGTGGCAGATAACTTTGATGGACCTTAACACTCAGGCAGGTTGGGACTGCAATTATAGAAGTGTAAATGTAAAAGCAAAGTTTAGATTTGGGCAAATCAAAGACCAGAATTGATTGCATCTCCCTCCATGTCCCACAGGATATGAATGTCCCCAATGTTTGGAAAAATTTCATCTGAACTCGAATCAGAGATGATTTATAAGTGAAGTGAACACATGAGGACATGATATAGGAGTGGCTGATCAATCTTTATTTAATAGTAGATGCCTTTAAGTCACTGGTATGCAGAGCTTGGATAAAATCTGAGCTTTTGGAGTGTTACATATCATCAAATATTATTTTTCTAGGTAAGTTGAACTAATATTTCTCAGGATAGGGCTACATATTATGCATTTTATTTACCTCAATATAGTTTATTAAAAATAATAAAGTGGTTTTTCACATTATAATAATAGAAAGAAGCTGTGGTGTACAGATAATCATATACCCAGAGAAAATGGTTTTAAGTAAGAGATTAAAGCAGAGAGCAAAAAACTAGGTGATATCTTTAGGATTGCTTTTTACAATTATTTTGAGGGTTATGAATAGTCACATATTCCAAGAATTTTCTTCCTCTTGCTGCTCCACCATCTCATTAATTTTTCCTTTTCCTCTTTACCTTTCAGTGCCTCTCTACATGTTCTTTCCATAGTTTCTGAGTAAGTACTTCCATCTTGGCCAACACAGGCCCAAAAGAATAAAAAATGGAGCAGATTCTCAAGGGGAGAGCTGCACAAAATTCAGACACCATGTTTCAAAATTCAGATCCATGTTTAAAAAAAGTGGGTGAGGAACTAGCAGATGTGGCAGCCAGCACTATACCCACCCTTTCTTCCTCCACATTACATGACTGTGCCTTTTTAGGAGTACAATGTTCAAGGCAATGTTCAAATACAAATTCCTTCACTGATCTGCCATAGCAACTTTGGCTGTTGAATTTTGTGTACATCTTGTGGCTTAGCTGAAGTATGTTTTACCCAAACTTAAAAAAAGATATATAATTTGGAGGAAAATTTTGTGTATCATTGAGATACAGTATTCCTATGCATAGCAAGAAGAACTTTCTCTTATTTCAATGGGACTATTCCTAACATTTCTCTGATTCCCAGATGCAAGATTATCTTTATGAAAAGAACATTCACAAGCAATAAAAGTTTTTCAAAAGTCAAGTGCTGCATATTTCTTGGTCAATATATGCACTGACACTTTTAATTTCTACATTATTAACTATATTCATTAAACTATCATCTAATTTTGTTTTAGTGCAAGAAGTTAACCTCTGATTTTTGATAATTTTCAGCATTATCACTGGTTTGTAGGCTGGTTTTCAATTTGCCCAGAAATGTCTGTGAACTGATCACAATTAAAGTCAGATGTTAGGAGATAAAACAGAAGAAAGTTTGATTTCTGCCTTGTATTATTGTCATAGTTAGATTTTTTTTTAGTTTGTTTGTTTATTAACTCAAATTAGGAAATTTATAAAGAATAATTAATAGCTGAGTGAAGTCTTGCGATCAGAATCAACAATTTATATCCAATGGTCATTGCTGAGGTTGCCAATGACTTTTCACTAGTAGGATCAGAGTCATCAAATTTAAACTTTGATTTAGAAAAACATTTAGGCATATCACTAGTTTCCACTAATGTAGATATGTGCCTAATTTGCAGGATCTATTAGGACTTCCTAATTGCTCTAAATTGAATTGCTGATGACAGTAAACTGGGAGGAGTGGCTGACACACCAGAAGGTTGTGCTACCATTCAGCGAGACCTTGATAGGCTGGGGAGTTGGGCGGGGAGAAACTTAATGAAATTCAACAAGGGCAAGTGCAGAGTTTTGCATCTGGGGAAGAACAACACCATGCACCAGTACAGGCTGGGGGCTGACCTGCTGGAGAGCAGTGTAGGAGAAAGGGACCTGGGGGTCCTGGTGGACAGGAGGATGACCATGAGCCAGCAATGTGCCCTTGTGGCCAAGAAGGCCAATGGCATCCTGGGGTGCATTAGAAAGGGGGTGGTTAGTAGGTCGAGAGAGGTTCTCCTCCCCCTCTATTCTGCCTTAGTGAGGCCACATCTGGAGTATTGTGTCCAGTTCTGGGCCCCACAGTTCAGGAAGGACATGGAACTGCTTGAGAGAGTCCAGCGCAGAGCCACTAAGATGATGAAGGGAGTGGAACATCTCCCTTATGAGGAAAGGCCGAGGGAGCTGGGTCTCTTTAGCTTGGAGAAAAGGAGACTGAGGGGTGACCTCATCCATGGTTACAAATATGTAAAGGGCGAGTGTCAGGATGATGGAGCCAAGCTTTTTTCAGTAATGACCAATGATAGGACAAGGGGCAATGGTTGCAAACTGGAGCATAGGAGGTTCCATGTAAATATCAGAAAAAACTTTTTCACTGTGAGAGTGACGGAGCACTGGAACAGGCTGCCCAGAGAGGTTGTGGACTCTCCTTCCCTGGAGACATTCAAAACCCGCCTGGATGTGTTCCTGTGTGATGTACTCTAGGTGACCCTGCTCTGGCAGGGGGGTTGGACTAGATGATCTTTCGAGGTCCCTTCCAACCCCTTAGATTCTGTAATTCTGTGATTCTGTGGACACAAGCTTAAATGCTTTGCTGAATAAACCTATACCATTGAAATCAAACCATGAAAACAATTCAGCTACACTGGTATCAACCACACTTATCTAGTGTATAATGAATGGAAAGCTCTCTGAAGGGTAGCAGTTGTAGCACTGATAACACAGCTACTTGAGGAATGGAAGAGATTTCACCAAGATGTGCATGTATGTCTAGAATATTCTTTTATGCGAAAAATAGGTGTAAAATTACACATAGTAAAAATAGGATGCATTTTTGTGTAAACTCCTCTCATGTACAAAGATGAAACAGAGAGAAATCATTCTTGGTTATTTCTTGTGTTTAAGTATCCCATTACTTCTAAACTGGCAAATTTCCATAGGAGCAATGTGAAAAATTTACTAAGTGTTGTATTTTTCTATGTTAGTAGTAAATATCTGCATGGTCTATAGTGCTTCCCATTTAATTACTTTGAGTCATATGTGTTCTAAGTTTCGCATGTCTTATATGGAATAATATAGAGTTTAAGTTATTCCTGCTGTGTGCTGTGCATGCCTGATAAGATAGGAAGAGAAATTTGAAGGTGCTCTTCATTGTTGCTATTTACTAGTACTGAACTTAGTAACTTTGAACTGCTCAAAGTTCTAATGAGTGACTTTTTCCTCAAGTGACTGAAATCTCACAAGAAAAGAACAGTACTAATTATATATTATTATTGTTTAGGTCATGTTTCTTAACGCAAGTCAAGGCAAGCTGTAAAGAGCCTCAGAGTAATGCACATATATATCTTGGTGATCCTCTCATCCTTGCAAAATTCCTACGTGGCTAGCTAAGTCAGCTTTACTATTTATTTTCAACATCAGAAGGTATAAACTGGGAAAACAAGGAACAGGAACATTAAGCATAATGTGTTATATTGATATCTCCTAAAACGGTCAGCAATCGAATTGCGGATTAAGTGTACCTAATCTAACGTTTGATGTCTGCAGTGCCAATGTCTGTATCTGAGTTTGTCACCCCAGATTCCCTCTTTAGTGGAAAGGCACTTTCATGTCAGTATTGCTCTGACTTATATTAAGCATATATTTTAGGATATAACAAATTGCATATTGTAAATGTCTATATTGAGTCAGATGAAACCTGTCTCTGGTATCTTAATTATATACTTCCATCAGAGACCTCTCTTGCTTTTCTACCCAAAGAGTTGTCTCTGGGCAGGCACTGATGCTCCTCTTACAGTGTTTAAGCTTCTGTTTTTGTGGGACAGAAATAACAGTAACATTTGAGGTGGTAGAATAACAAAGAAAAGCACTGACCTTAACTGGGATCAGAATGCTTCCTGCTCCTTTGCCTGGGCTTCTTTTGCAGAGGCTGTATCTGACTGCGTTCTTGTTTCAAAGATATACTAGAATGCTTAAAGATAGGAATAAAAAAACCCCACAGGTATAAAAGATAGAAATAAAATTCTCTGTGTTCAACAGCTGACAACATAAATAGGAAGACAGGGCTAAATAGGCTCACTTTTATTTCATCAATTGTACCACAGCTGCAGGAAACTCTACAGTATGTATCTAGTTCAGAAAAGTCTACAGCATAATCCACCACATAACAAAACACTTCTTGACTCCCTAAAAATTGCTTACAAGAAGCTAAAAAGCCAAAAACCACAACCAGGATGTGCCAGAGGAAGAGACCAAAGTCTTAAGTGGTGAGGTATTTGATAAAGAAAATGCAGATCTTAGAAAGTGAAAGGGAACCCCAAACAATACTTGTCAGTCTGATCTGGTGAAAATGATTCCTGATGAGATGACATAAAATCTGGCAACTAGTTTAGCCTTAAGATTGTGAGCAGGACCCCAAAGCACACATCCAGCTAATCTTATTTTTTTACAAGGAGACCCCATTCTGCTTTCTGCCTTGGATCACAGCAGTCACTTTCCAGGCCCCAGGAAGATCAGAAACACTCAGAAGCCATAGCTAATCCACACCTTGAAGGCTCTCCCTGCACCTTCCTGACACCTACAAAACCCGTTAGGAGGATTAATAACACCTAAAGGTGTTACAAACCAACAGAGCTACAGGTTCATTTCAAATCATGGATATACCATGACATTAAGCAACCCAGACCTCGAAGTTCCACTCATTTCTGCCTCATCTGAGTGTTGTCATTGAGCTACAAATTACTGGAGACAGGGAGGGTCCTGGGGAGATATCATTGCATGCATACCCATTTTTCTGTTTGTTGCACAGTCCTTTCCCTATTTTCAGTCTTAATTTTAAGACATTCCTTGACTTGTTAATCTGTTTGCAGCATTTTACCTGATAGCTAAAAAACAATCTCAGATGGAATAGTTTTAATTTCCAGTCTGAATTTATTTGTGACCAATTTGTAACCATCTAATTGTGTGCCTGCACTAAATGGGAGTTTTCCCATTGACTGTAATTGGATCAGGCCCCAAACGACAAAGACAGCTGCTCTTATTATGGCATGGAAAACAGGCAGGGTCTGGGTGTTACTGTGTAATGACAGCAGTAAATTATATTCAAGGGCAAGATCGGAAGCTGGTGTAAATCAATACAACTCAACTGGCTTTTAAAAAGTTGTATCAGTGTGCACAAGCTGATAGCTTGGCCCAAATATTTTCTTGGTAGATTTTAAATCTTGGCCAGCTGTGTAAAGTATGCTAGAAAACTACTTCCAGCAACTCTTGCACCAAGATGAAAATTTCTGACTGAACCCAGGCTAGTATTTTAGAAAGTCATCCAAGCTTGATTTAGAGAGTGTATATCATGGAGAACCCACCACATTCCCAGAGATATTTTTCAAATGTTTACTCTCTTTGTTCTTAAAAAAACCCACAGGTTTTTTTTTTTCTCTTTAACATGTCATGATCTAGCTAGCCTTCCTAACCCTTTTTTCCCTACTACATGTAAATGTCTCTTCATTCAAATTTCCTGTTCTTGTATGTGTATTTCTGCAACACAGTTGTGACATATTTTAGTCTCTATACTGGGAAACGGTTGATTAAACTTTTATTTTATTCAGTCATTGTTTTATAGTTTTCCAATTCAAGTGTTTTCTAAGGCCTTTCTAATTTTTCAAACTCACTGCAGTGATTCCTTTGCAGGCAAGATAAGTAGGTAGTTTCTGTTGCAAAAATTTACAGTCTGAGGCATTTATCTAGAACTGGCAAAAATAATATTTGACTGTTTCTTGGTAGAGAAAATGAAAACTACCAAACAACAGCTATATTAAGTTGACTATGGTTTGGTGTATTTATAGGGCATGATATATGTAATGGAATTACTCTATGGAACAGTCTCTGTTATTCTCTTTGAGTATATACACAGAAATCACTGATTTCTCTACATCAGGTGAGATTTTGAAAGGCACGAAACTGCACTGCTTGAAGTTAGTTCTGAAAGCCTACTCAACTGATTTCTCTGAGGGTAATACTAAAACTCACTAATTTAAAATTAGGGCAAATATAAAGCATTGCTTTCCTGATCAGAAAAATACTAAATATACTATTGCATGTTTGTTTTCATAAAGGTAAAAATCTTGGTGTCTCTATAACTAACTTCTATGTTTGACAAATGTTCGAATATATTTTAAAGTTGACCAGACATACTGTGCCCCAGCCAAATGCCACCTTCAGTTTTCAATAATGATACTCTAGGGAAGACAGTGCAGTGACAGTTTTAGTACTTGCCTTTGTTTCAAAAGGAAATTTGGCCAGAAAACTTTACTAGCCTAAGAGTAAAAGGAACTTTTTGCCTGAGAGTACAAATAAGATGGTAACTGCAATTCAGTGTTCACTGTAAAAGAGCTTTAACTTTATAAGCCATTTTGGAACATCTAACAGGGATAAAACACATGAGGAGTAGTAATAAATAAATATATTTACAAAATTGGAAATGGGAGGAAGTGTTAAAAATGGTCAAATATGAAGAGAAACAATTAAACAAAAACACTATCAACAAGTTCATTAAAACATACTAAGCAATAGAAAAACTTGTTTTTATCTAGGCTGTGAGAATAATCTGAGTATGAGCCCTGTTAACTTCAGTTGTCCAAATCAAGGAAGATCTGTCAAGGAGGTTCTCATCAATCTCATATAATGACTACAGAAGCACTTAGCTGATCTGAGGGGCACAGCTGGATTTTCATCCAGCCCTTTCATTTGGAAGCTCTAATTTAACACTTAGAGGAAAACTCCTGTGTGGCTCTGTCAAACTTTCTCTGGATAAACTTTTCTTTTTTAAGATGAATTCTCTTGGTAAATAAAATTCCATAGTAAAAAGTATTAATAAAGGTATATCTGTGGAAGTTGCATTAATTTTGTAGTAGTGAAGGATGCATCCCACAGAGATGGCTTTACCAGACCACCCTGATAACTCAGCCTTGCAATGATGAAATGTGAGATTTAGAATGAGATTAGAGTATATCTCATGAAAAAGAGTAAGAAAATTAAGTTTACTCCCAAGTTTGACAGAGGGTAACAAAAGTCCACAGACCAATGTGGAAAACACTCAGAAGATCCTGAAGCCAGAAGTTGTTGGGTTATTCACAGCATGAATTAAAGGAGGGTTTGAAAGAAGACACAGTTGCAGATTTTAAGTGTTTGCATACAAGATATATGGGGGATAAAAAAGAAAATTTAGGCATTTTAGTACCTGACCAAAATTATAATGGACATTGTGGAATAATTTCCATGACCAGAGTAGGAATCTTGTTTGAGAAGTATAGGAAAA
This sequence comes from Aegotheles bennettii, assembly GCA_013398125.1. NCBI lineage: Eukaryota > Metazoa > Chordata > Aves > Caprimulgiformes > Aegothelidae > Aegotheles > Aegotheles bennettii. Next base: position 79,496 of record VZRW01006071.1, on the reverse strand, counting down.
TAGGAAGTTTAGGAAATATTAGAAAGAAAAGAGAGGATACTGCCCTGATATTATTGTGTAGCATACAGATTTATTTAAAGTCTCTGGGGAAAAGAAATAAAATGCCTTGTAAAGATCAATCAGGGGCTAAAGAACTAGAAAGGAAGAGGGATTTGTGTTTTGTGTTTTTTTGTATCAAAAAAACCCAACCCAACCCACCAAAATTTTAATAGCATCATTCACAGCATGAGATTTGTTGCTTACTGGTAATTTGAGCCATCTGAGTATCTCTTGAGAAGGAACTGCAGCAGAATCCTGACCATGTGGTAAGTTGTATTGCTGAACATTTTTGGTACAGGAAGTACAGAAAACAAGAAGAAAGGAGGATTTTTAAAATTAATTTCTAAACAGTGGGTTCAGAGGTAGGTGGAGAAGTCTAAGAACAGCTAACTAGGCAGCAGTTCTGAGAAGGGTTTTGAGTTATAAGGAATAAGTGCATCATGCACTCACTAGTATGCTTACCTGCAAGACTAGGGAAGGAATTGTCTCTTCCTCTCAACATTGGATGAGCTACTCCCTCCTCAGTACTGGACAGCTTCTATGTGCTTGGTGTGGACCTTGATCTTCAAGAAAATGTGGAGTAATTGAGGTCAGCTAAAGGATAATCAGATGTCCAGAATGTTTGATGTAGGAAGCAATATTAATTGAATTGACATATTTTAGGTTCAAAAAGAAAAGATAGTGAGAGCAAAGAAGAAAGATGATACCTATATTTGATTATATGAGACATTTCAAGAAAAAAAGAAAAAAGACTGAATAATCAGTTTTACACGTCAGGTTGTTGAGGACAGGACGTAAAAGAATACAATTGCAGAAAATCAGGTGTGACATGAGTTAAAGTATCCTAGTGCTAAAGATCATCAATAATGGGGACAAGATGATCTAGAAGAGTTATTGAGTTCTCATCACTTGGAGCTCTTTTAGAACAGTCTAGCTATGTACCTACTAAGGATAACAGATGTATAATATAGGAGAAGGGATAAAATAACTGATTTCTTGAGGTTGTCTCCAGTTCTGACTCTAGTATTGCTTATTCCTAACTTTGAAGGTAATAATTTCCAGGAAATGAGGTTAATAAAGACAGGAAGAAATTTATTCTGCACAAAAATCAATAGAGAGACATAGTCTGACAAATTACTTATTTTCTTCAGCTTAAATCTACAATAAGATATATGTCTTTATTTAATGAAACTTCCAACAACATTTCTACATACTAATCTTTCTAATATCTAGTGATTAATATCCTCAGGTTTACAAGTTCACTTTATTGAGATACTCTGCAGATCAAGTTTAGCATGTTCATACCCTTTCAAAAGAAATACTTCATATTAATTTTAAGATTATTTAGTGCTGTATCTCCTTTGAGATTTGTAATACTTTATCTTTTCCATTAATTTCATTCACATACTCGAGTTTTCCTTTTTCACACAATGAGTTTTCTTTTTCCAAGCCCTAGTGGGTAATTGCTGTTTGTCTTCTGTGTACTCATATAATATCTGTAAAACTTTTGGTGGGATGTAAATAAATGTTCCTCTTGATATCATGAAATAAAATTAGGGAATGTTAGTTAATTATATTTTTCTTTGCCCAAGGAAGAAGGCTTTGCTTCATTTAGTCATGCCACACCTGACATCAACCACATTTGTCATAGTTAAATATAGGTGCTAGAGGAGAGATTACAGAAGATAGTATTTGTTCAGATTAGAATGGAGTGTCAAATAACTTTTACAATTAGTGAATATTTTGAAACATTTCCTAAGTTTCCTGTTTGTCGGGACAAAACCCAGATCTCTCTGAATTTTTTTTCACATTTAGATCTGTTCTTTCACTTGGGAAAACATATGTAAATCTGAATAGAGTGGTGGAAGAGAGGTCACTAGAGGTGTAAGATACACAGATTTGGGTCCCTGACTGCCTATTCTTTACTTCCTATCTACATGTCCTGACCATAAGACTATCAGCTCTTCAGAAGTGATTTTTTTTTTCTCATCTTTATTTGGGGGGGAAGGTGTTAAATAATTATTTCTAAATTAATGAATAATTAATCATAAATAGTTCATAAAAAACTTGCAAGTGCAGCTTGATCCTCATTATCTTACCTCACTATCATGCAGCTTCACTGATCCTTATGCAGTTTGAGATGACAGACAATTTAGCTGATTTTTTTTCCAATATACATTCCAACTAGATGTAAGGTGTTCATGATGAAGTTAATTTCCCACAGAAAGTTGGTTTGATAAACAAGCAGTTTCTGTCCACAATTAATTTTGTTGGAAATATATAACCAACTCTACTTAAGATATATCAGCAGACAATGTAAGAGACATCCTACCAATTGTTTCAGTGAAGAAATGTTTATTTATCAAAAATATGAATATAGTTCACACTCAGGGGCTCAGTCAGATTGTGAAAGGAGTAAGGTGAGCATTAATATTTTCCTTGTAGTTGTCTCTGTTGGCTTTTTAAAATTTCTATTTAGCCTCATCAAGATTAGGTTGTTTATATTTTGAAGTTCCTGTCTAGAAGGTGAAATTGTAAATTCTCAGTTAGGTCATCTAAAAAATAACCCATTTTTCTTTTTCTATTTTTCATATTGCAAAGCTAGAATTCAAAATACAGTATTTTAAGACAAAATTGAATTACCAGAACAAAATTATAATTTAGGTATTTCAATAAAAATCTAATAAAGAAAAAACAAAAAAGACTCAAATCTAAACCTCTCGCTCTTTGGTATTCAGTCTTTTTTATACTACCACATGCATCCAGACCCTCTTTGCTATATGTTCTCTGGCCTGATGTCCTGCTGTTCTGTCATTTTGGACCTTCCAGTGACTTTTCCGGTGACAGCTGAAATACACAGGCTTGGGTTTCTTCCGAGGAGCTGTATTGTTATAATTTTGTATGGCTGACATATATATTTTTGATGGAATGAGTTATAGGAGCAATAGGCATTGCAATTTCTTCCTGAAGTACATAAAACATGCAAGTTAAAATACTGCCAAGTTTTCTGGCCTCCTCTGACTATATAGATACACTGAAAAGGCATCTGCCAGGGAGTATCACATCCTTGGTTACTAGCAAATATTTTTATTGGTATGTAAGTCATGTTAGAACTTCTGCTTTTACAGTTTATGATGTGGCAATGCATAACTACAGCAGCACATTCAGTGTGAGAGGAGCTCGTTCTGGAAAGCGGTGTTCTCCAGAAGGTTTTAAACATTGTTGTATCAAATGCAGCAACCAGGGAAATGACAGCACAGAACAATTTAAATAGCTGACATTTCATACCTGTACTCTGTTTAATATGAAATATAATGCTGTTCTAGTAAATTTACAAGGGATACTGGTAATTTTTATCAAAACTTTCAGGTTTATGGATTCTGCTGTCCTAACTTTACTGTATAGACTACAAGACATTTGCCTAATATATTGGATAGGAGTTCTGTTAAAAGTTAGTTGGAAAGTAGTGTGGCCCCAGGCTGGGTGATCCCTCACTGGGAGTTCCCTGGGCTGAGTAGCCTGCAGGAGTATTTTCTGTGTAGTTCATGTTACCAGTAGAAACCTTTTGTTGAGGGACTGAGGAAAAATGCTTGGAGAAGTAAGCTGCTCTCATCTTCATCTCTTACTTTCGCAGGCATGAGTGTAATCTAATTGTAAAACATATTTTTTAAATAAATATTTTGCAATTTCATGATGCATTTTTGAAACATACTTTTAAACTGAGATTGTTTGAAGGTTCATGCACACAAGAGTGTTACCTGAGTGATAGATTTTTCTATCCTGAAAGGTTTTTTCTTGTAAATTACTCAGTAATTACATTTCAAAACTGCATTGATTTCTTATATGTCAATACTTATTAGAGATTAAATATCCAGTTCATGTCAGCTAGGTGAGTATCTAAAGCTGGAGTTCTTCCGAGAGACTGTTGTTTCAGACAGTCTTGGTTTTAGGACATGTTCTTTTTCTTTTAAAATGCTCTTTCTACGATCTCTCTCCCTTTGGCTGGTGGACCTCTGTTCTCTTCATTTTCACTCCTCTACAGTGCTCTTTAGAAATGATTCAGTGAAGCAGCACTGGCCCCCTTGTACAAAATTCCCAGTGTACTTTGAGAATTTATCTTACTTCTGCTACGTGTTATAATTACAAGTTCCAATCAAAGTACATCTCTTGAGTTACAAGTTTGTGTCATTACTTTAGTAGAAATGCAAATATTATGTATTTAACATGCAAATGAAGTGAAATAAATATAATGCATGAAGGCTGTATTCCATCTCAGAAGTAATTGTAATGTGTAATAAGAATTCGGCAGCCAGGTTTGACAAGAGAGAAGGCATAACAATTTTTATTTACTGCAAGAGCACTCATCTCTGTCTGACCTCTATTGGTTCTGGTGACTTTTGAGGTAAATTTGGCACTCTGACTTCTATATGTGACTACAGACATAGCTCTGTTACCTTTGCTTTATCTCACTGGCATAGTCACAATCACCTTTACAACTTGATCCTGCTACATGTGGTACTGTGTACCTATTTGTGCTTAAGAATTACAGAACGGTTATAAGTCAGAATGGATGTCTACTGTCTAGCAAATGATGCTTTGGAAAAGTGCTAGAAATAGGATGCTCCTGTAATAATTCTATATTTGATATGTGTTTGACATTCTGGAACATTAGAAATTAGCAGAGGGTTGTACTGGGTTGACTGTTTAAGAAGTACCAAAGGAGTTGTCCTCCAGGACTCTCTATTGGAACGCTCTTGTACCCTGGACCCCAAAGTACACTGTGGCAGTAGTTTCTGTAATTTACCTGACTTTTTCTGTCATACGTATTTTCCTTTTCTTTGTTTTATACCTGACATGAACAATTTTATCAGTGAATAATTGTCCCCCACTCAACTTCTTAAAGCCATTTTTTTATTATTTTACAGATTTTTGTCATTGCCTTATCTTTTTTTCTTTTTCTTGTTTAAATGTCAGAGTCCTAGTTTATTTTGAGTGGTAAAGTTATTCCAACCTTCTCATTATCCTTTTATGATTCCTATATCATACGATGGAGTGAGCATAACTCCACACATTATTTAAAACGTGGAGTTACCTTGAATGCATAACAGCATGATTATGTTAACTTGATTCAACCTCTGCAATCTACATGACTTGTAATGTAGTACAGTTGAGCGTATTAATTACTAACTTGTTAAATATTGCAGGGTGCTTTTTGTAAGCAAATGAATTAAAGCACTGCCTGCACTGTGCTTGCATGCAGGTTTCTTCAAGGTTTCATTTGTAAATGAACCTAGGAACTGCATTATTTGTTTTAGCTTATTGGTAATTGTAGTCTGCCCTTTACTGTAAGCTTTAATTCAAATCAACCTGAAGACTCTGGGAAAATAATCTTAAATTCTAATTAGACTTGCTTCGATTTTGTTTAAAATGTTTTTAAATTTTCAGTCTGTTGTTTTATCTCAGCCTTGTTCTCTTAAAAACTCCTTTCAGGACAAATTATAAGCTATAGACCTCATCAGTACTTCTGCCATCTTAGTTGAAAAGTTTCTGGTACCTCATCAAAACAATGTTTTACTGTCTGTTATCAGTGGGTATATGGACAGCTATTTTTTTTGGTACTTGTTGTGTTTTGGAGTAAAACACCAGTAGTAGGAAGACTAAATGTGCATAAAAATTGAGAAAGTAATGCTTATATAATAAAGGTTCTGTGAAATCCAAGTTATATATGTTACAAATATATTGAAAAAATATAAATAGCTGAAACTCTCATATCCAAAAGAAGACAAAGAGAGTAAAGGGAATGGTCATTTTATAATGGCACAAGCAATAAATGAACTTTTGTGCATATTTATTTGTTAGGAGTTAACTTTTAAAAGCAATTTGCAGTTTCACAAGAGGCTAGTGAAACTACTTCATTCTTGAAGTAATGTAATTAGAAATTTCATAAGCAATCAAGCAGCCAAATTTTGCACCAGCTGTAAGCAAGTAAAACAAAAAGTGACAAGTGGACCAGCAGGTAATGAATTACAATAACCCAGGTGAGAAATAAAAGACAAATGTATGAGTGTCTTGGCATCCCCAGAAGTAATGTCTATAGACTGGAAATGATCACAAGACGGTAATAAAATAGCTTTGTAACTTGATTAATATAGACATCAAAATCACACCTTTGAATAAAACCTAATGTTTTTTGAAACCTGAGACTTTTGGGGAGTACACTGTTGTCAGAGAGAACCAATCTAGAACCTAGAAATGAAATATAATCTCCATGCTTTGGTAACCTGATGAGCAGGGATTTTTTTTTCTGCCTACATTTAGTTTAAGAAACTTGACTTATATCCAGACCTATATATCACAATACTGTTTGAAGAATGTGGAGTTAAAGATTCAGCACTCCTAACCTCGGCTATATACAAAGCAGGCTGGATTGGAGTATGTGGTCATAAACTCTTGGTTAGAGTACCATCTTCTCTGAGCTTTGGGATGGTTGAAATTAAATGAGATAAAGCCCACCCAGAGAAACCTAGAGAACAAGTAATAAATTTGTGTGTACTACTGTGGCATATTGGAAGCTGAAGGTAATCAGTCCTACAACACAATAAAAGTGAATGATCTGCATGTGAGAGCAAAATAACAGTAATTTCTGAAAACATAATTTCTTTAAAATACCTATTTTCTACCTGAAATTGTTCCTTCAGGAGCAATTATGAAAGACTGACCAAAATATGAGTGGATGAGTACCACTATCTGATCAGTTTTTTAAATTAAAATACCTTTCAACAGCCACTCTTGGCAAACAGGTTTAGGAAATTTCCATTTTCCATTGACTTCATAGGTCAAGTCCTGAACTTCCTGTGGGAAAAAACGTATTCAGACACAGAAAGCTTGAATGATATTAGTGTTGTGGTTTTCAAAGGAATTCAAGAGACAAAAAGAGGAAATTCATCAAACTGCAAGCCCTGAAAATGCCAAAGGAGTCTTGAGTTTCTGAGTGTCTTTGAGCATCTCTCTGGAGCCATTCTAATGCAGGTAAGGAGCCCAGTATGAGATGTGCAACAATAACTCTGCATTACCCTTTCTTTCTGAAAGTCTGGACATATTTTTCTGACAAGTATGTATGGCTGTCTATATACATTCATGTGCATGTCTCTGCAATTCTTGAGCTAACATGTAAATATTTTTGCAGTATCATCTATATAACTTACACCATTGAAACCAGAAAAATACACTAGCTGCAGCAGCTGCTTTATTGATTTGTTAATACAGATCACACATTATAAGGAATGTTATCTATAATGGAGAAAAGCAAAAATACAAAGACATATAGATTGGAAGATGGGAGACCAATACAAAAGGCACAAGAAATGCCCTGGGCAACGTGGAGTCAGGGAAGTACTAAATACTTAATCAAGCTTTAATGCATATGTCCTCTGATTCAGCCTTCCAATGTTACTCCTTTGACTTAAGCTCAAATTTCTTCTTTTCTGCTTGTATCACATGTTGATTTGGAACTGGTAAACTTTCAAAAGAGCTTTCATTTCCTAGGGTATAATCTTAGTTTCAAGTAGATAAATATTGTGGTGAGTTGTTAAGAGTAAGTGTCATTTCGAAGAGATAAAAATGTTACAGGGAGGACATTTTTCAAGAATGGAAATGTTTCTGCATGACATCACTTTGACATCCTCTAGCAAGAGAGGAACAACAGTGCTGGGACTGCATTCAAAAGCCAGTAAGCTGCATCCTTAAAGAGGCAGGCATTTTATACATGAAGCTTATTCCTTTTGTACAAGCGCTGGGCTCCTCCCTCAACTTCAGACCTGTCACCCCCTCCAATTTTGGTATAAAGTGACATAAATAGATTTTGTATTACTGCGTATCCACAGAAGTGAGTTTTAGTCTTCCATATAATTCACAGTGACTGAAATTCAGTCTCATAGAGAGGGGGAGCATAGGCTTGCATTGACTAAAACCTTGATATTAGGGTGATTTACACTCAGGCTGCTGATCAAAGGAGATGTTCACATGTTGTAATACATAATGAAATAGTTCTTAATGTTGTATGTTTTCCATGGCTGATCCAGGATTTCTTCCATGAAGGCAAATTCCAGAACACACTAATTTTTTCAAATTCTGTCTTCCAATAGGCCTAAGAGGATGAAAATGTTAATATGTTAATTTAAACCTCTAAATATTTTTATTCTTAAAAATGTCTAACCTATATACTATGTACTTTATTTGCATTGAATTGAATATGATATTATGTGTATATGTGTTGTCCCTGTCCACATTATTTGGGCATACTTAAAATGTAGATTATACATGCTACTTTGAGTCAGGGTAAGTTGTCACGCGAGCTGATTCCATGATTTTGCACCAGCAGAAAACTGATCTCAAAATACAGTCTGCAATTTCCCTTGCCTATCCTTCCTTGTATTGCTATTGGAAAATATGAATATCAAGGTGTGGTCTAGAATTGCTTTTCACTTGGGCTGCTGGTGGTGTCCAATTCCATAACAGGAAAAAAACCCACATTTTGGAGTTATTGACTTAGACTTGCTTTGACCACTTCCTTCAGCTCTTTAAATGTCTTTGGCTCACTTCTCAAGAATAAGTTTTCTATATAACATATTTTTAATAAGTTGCTTCAGCAACTGAAGCTGAAGCTGTAACTGCAGCTCTGGGCTGTAGCTCTGAGCAGCTAATTTGCAAGTCCTGTTTGAGAGACAAAAACAGTGCAAACTAAGTAGAGGGGAACCTGTCATCTTGATGTATATTAAAAATATAATAAATTCAATTACAATAAGGTGGTATCAGGTCTGTTTAATCTCAGAAATTCTTGACTTGTTTAAAAGCTTAATCCACACATACTAAATGTTCTTTTAAAAGGTGTGTCATTGCCGTATGATTTTCATTTTCTGACATTAATCGATCCAGACTAACTGCCTTCTGCCAAATTTCAGTTTGAGAGATAGTCCCTTGTTTATTTATTAATTTACTACAAAACATCAAAAATGCCCAGCAGGCTACCAAAGGCAATGATCAATCACATCTAATCCTAGATTATGAAGTTGATTTTATTCCCCTCCCTTCCTCCTCTCACCTACTTTTATTTAATTTCTTGAATGAGCTGCAGTGTGGGAACTGCCTGGAACATTTCTGTATGTACATACATAAAGTGTTCCCACCTTTCAGTGCATACTCTGATCTCAGCTGCAGACCCAGCCGTGTTTCAGACATACCCAGGATAGCATCTTGGGAAAAAACAGGCAGAATTCTGCCATAATATATGCCATTTTGCTTTAATACCTCAGTTTTCAGTCCAGAAGTACTACAGCTGCTGAAGAAGAAAAAACCTAATCAGTTTCTTTTCTAAGCTTAAAGTCTACTTATCATATGCCCCCCCCCCCCCTTTTTAATCTAGATTTTAAGACCTCAAGGTAGAGGATTATTTAAAAACTGCTGATACTAGGTAGTGAACAATACAGCATAATAAGCATATTTTTATTCATTTACATGTTATCTACACATCACCTCCTAGAATACCTATCAGATGAATGAAAAACTGAGGAATTAAAGGGTTAAAATGAGATGACTAACAGATTTTGAGTCATGCATCCATCTGACTAGTTAATGATAATCTAAATCATTGAACTGAATTCTCACTGCTAAATTTTTTAATATAGTTATGATACAATTGACTGGTAATAAAATGAGTAAATCATAGAAAAGCAGAAGGAAGTCTTTATATAGAAGGCCTTAGCTCAGATTAGCTGTTATGTTTTCCAGCTCCAGTTTTAACTTGATTGGGACAGTGGTACTACATCTATTTGGATGTATTACTGAAAAATTGTGAATCATTGTGAATACAGAAACCATACCTATATATATTTCACATATCTATGAAATGACTTATTTAAACAGATAAAGATAAGAAGAATAGATGAAAGTGGTGAAAAAGAGGGGAAAGGTTGTCATAGTTTACAGATAAATAATCAATAGAGCATTTAAGTGCTAAAAGCAACTATTTTGCAAAAACTATACAGATACAAGTTTTGTAATTGAATTGTAATTGAACATGATAGAAATCTTAATACATGACTATTAGATGATCTACAGTAGGAACATGTATAGAAGTTCTCATGTCAGTGTATCTTGTCTTCTAACATTCTTTAATTTAGGCTGATCATTATCCATTTTAAAGGTAGCTAGTTTTTTGCCTTGTCCCCTTGAAAGGCTGTTCCAAGGTTTTACTTCTTTGACAATTAGAAATTTCCTTCCAGTGTTTTTTGACTTAATAATGTTGAAAGAAAATGTAAAAAGAAAAAAAAATTATATGATGTGTAGGTTAATCTAGAATATGGCAATACACTAATGGCTTCATTTTCTTGGATGAAATAGGAAAAAAATCTCCAAATAATTTAACTGATGCCTAGAATCTTAGATTCAGTAGCACAAAAGGAACCTATTGAACAGCAGATGATATGATGTGGTGAAATCTGAAAAGGTAACTCAATTCTCCATTCCAATCTGTGAAACTAAATGGAATTAGGGTGAACTTTACTGGCAAGATGCAGGATGTGACAGTGTTAAACGAACTGTTTGAAGGAATTTGTCCATGGCTGTATTATGAAAAGGCAGAATCAAAACATCAGTAAATATTTTGTAGAGATCAATAAAGTTTGCTTATAAGTACTCAGAAGTGGTTTCATTTTAAATTTTCCAAAAAGCCTTGTAGCTGAAATACTTACCTATGAACATACATATATATATGCACACAGAGAGCGAGAGTTCACATCATATCTGACATAGGATACATGAATAGTATATGTATACACAAATATAAATATATATGTCTGCAGTAGACTTATTTACATGTGACACCCAAAGTGTGCAGAGCACAGAGAGGTAAACGCAGTGCCCGTCAGTACCCTATTCATACACTACTCACATATATTTCATCATTGAGCCTTTGACTGATTAAGAAGCACACTAGTAGACTACGAAGTTATGTCCTAGCATGTCTTATTCTTATCTGTATATGCAATAAATTTTATTTTGAAACCATGTTCTATTCAGAAAAGAATGGCATAAAGTGAACAATTTTTAGAGGAAAAAATATGTCATGAACATCACTGTACACTATATGTGGCTATGACCCAGAGCATCTGCAAGCATATATTTTATTATATTATATGTCTTATTTTTAGTTTTTATTGTGAATTTTCTACTGGTTCTGTTTTGAGACAACAAAGGGCATTCAACAAAACTATTTTTCATGAAAAATCTCTATTTTCTTCAGAAAAAATATCTTTTTGTGTCAGAAATTCAAATACAGAAACCTAGTACTTTAATTGTGTGACATCACTGTAGTATTTTTTTGGATACTTTATTCACATTTAGGATCTCCATATCTCCACAAATTTGACAGTACACTTGATGCAGGTGTTAGTTGCTGATTTCAGTAACCAACTACAGAAAAAACTCCTGGTGCATCATTACAGCTATAGTGTTACCAGGGAGTTTAAGTAGTGGATGGTAATCAGATTGAGACAGTAAAAAATTCCACCTCAGGGACAAAATGCAGGATTTCTAATTTCAGAATGGTTTGGTATGTAGCTGAAAAATTCCTCTTCCCTTGCCATTTTTTAACTGAGAATGAACATAATCTATTTGTGCAGTAGGAAGAATAGAAAAGGGAATAGCTTCTTACATAGCCTGATTATAATTTTACTGCTCATCTAAGTTAAAGAACCTGCTGTTGTATAGTCTAAGCCTCAATTTATTAGCGTAAAGACTATGACGGTCTGTGCTTTATTTTCCACAGGTCTAGAGATATCTGTGAGTAATGTTGATAGTCTAGTTCTCCAAAAGTTTCACAGAGTGATAAGGAATTTTTTTTGTTAGCATTATTTGCTAGCATCCCTTTTTCTTGTTTTTGGTTCAACATTGGTCTCACATCAGGTCAAGCAGTCACTGTGCAGATTGTTAATGAAGAACAGAAAATAACTGTATTGCTGATCCCAGCATCCTCCTTCAAAGAGGACCTTTAAGGAGACCAATGGCTTTAAAATATCAGACTTTGGATGTTTACAGAACAAAGGCATAAGTTTAAACATTCTGCACATTTCAGTAAGGGTGCGAAGTGAACTAATGGCAAGGTAGAAAGATTAGAGACTGCAGTTATTGGTCTTAATTATGGTATTTAAATGTATTCTTGTTCAAGGACCTATTTTTTTACAAATTTATAGATTTACAAATTTGTAAGAATTGATAAGTTATCAGCATTTAGTAAACCCTCAATGCATTCATGTATCTCTCACTCATACATAATTTCTTCTTGCTAAGTCCCCTGTGTTTTATTTGAGAGCTGCCTTATTTATTGTGAGCCAATAATGCATTGAATTGTGTGTGCACTGGCATATTATCTCGTTGAACCATTCAATTAAATATGATAATGTTGAACACACTGACATAGTTAAACACTCAGGTGAATGAGCAATTCACTGTGAAGTGCAGAAATACTTAAAGTCATCTGTGTGCCTTCAAGCAATCTGTTTTATGTAAAAGAACACTTCAGGATTCAAAGAACGATGCATGTCTGAAAAGACAAAAATATTGCAATTTTCAAAACATAGCTCTCATGGCTGAAAACTGTGGCTCTTTAAAAGAGCCAAAACCCTCAAATAAAGGACAGAAGTGAAGCACACTACCTTATTGTGTGAGTAATAAACACAGAAGTGAGATGTTACAGTCTAATTGAAATTATAATATGAATTAGCAACAAAATTTTGGCCTATAGACATTTTCATTCTGGTGTAAAGTTATGCTAGATCTACCTGACATGATCTATCTACATTTCTGGAGAATACCCCACTGCAGAGGGCTGAGAAGTTTTTTCTGAGATAATGTAAAATAAATACGTCCCTAGGTGAAACTTTTGCATCTAAACCAACCTAATTCTCGGTTGAAGACAGTACCTGTGAAACTTAATGAGGAACTAGCGTTAAATGCTCAGTACATGGAGTTTCAAATGTTTATAACTAAATCACATCCAAATCAATTTTCTCCAGAACACTCAAAAGCACTTCTCCTTAGTGCTGTTTTCCTGCCAAATTTAAACTTTCATCCCCCCGCTGTTTTGGTTGTAGAGTGATTATAAAAAAAATGTCATGGTAATTGTTTACTGTCAAGAGTGTCTTTTCTCTGTTTTTACATGCTTGAAAAGCCTAATCTTTTTCTCTTTCAAACTTTAGAAAAGAACATAAAAACTACAGGCAAAGTCAAACAAATAAAAGCAAACCTGAAAAGAAGTCCAATACATATTGGCCAAAAGTAAAAGTTTTCAAATTTCAGACTGAGTTGAAAGGTTTGAGAAGTATTGAATACTGATGTCATCATGTTAGAATACAAACCATTATTCAATTTGATGCTCAGCTATTACTTTTATTGCTATTGATAATTTTACTACTTGAGGAGTGCTGGATGGAATTCAATTGACATTGAATTGGTCACTAGGCATTCCAGGAGGAATGAAACCAAAACCATTGGCTCCCTGATTTTTTTAACAAAGAGTAAGATATCCCAAAGAGCTTACAAAGACCCCACTTAAAAATGGGACACAAGTTTTAGTCTGTCTTAAAGCTGTGGGGAAAAAATATTAAAATTTAACTCTCAAAAAGCTTTTACTTAATGGTGCAAAGTCCATTATTGTTCTATGACTTTTCTGAGAAGCAAAGGAAATCTGTAGTTTTGACATAAAATATGAAAGAAAACATGATGTTTCTGATTACATATAGCTGAAATACTTTATCCAAGTCTCACATTCAAAAGGAAACCTCCACTGAGGTAGTAACTTATTCAACTAACTTCAACCAAAGCGAAAGCTTTGAGTTATTACTCAAAAAGCTTTGAGTTATTATTTGCGTTATTTGAGTTATTATTTGCGATATGATGTCACTTTTTCTCTAGAGGACATTTTCCAACATCGTAGATATAAGGCAAGACATATTCATGTTCATTGAGCATTTCAAAGCAAACTCATTAAGAGGAGAAAGAAGTTAGTTTTAGCACATATTTTCTAATCCTCTAAAACCAGGTGCCTTTATTTTCCTAACTTTTTGTGTTTGCAATGGAAAACAACTTTTCTGCTACTATAATATAATGTATTTTTTGACCATTTGGCCACGTATTAACATTTCTGTGACACTGAAGACCTTTCTCCACTCCTTATTCATCAGCTCTTGTGCCCATACAATCTTTCTTGGTAGTGCAAAACCTGGAAGGAATGTGGGGCTAAGCATCTGTACTTGCTTTAATTTGAAGGTTATACTAATCTCCAGGAATATGCTGACATCATTCATTTCAGATATAACCTCTGCATAAATATGATGGAAAAAAGGTTTCACATGAATACATACTGAAAAGAGAAAACAAATTTGCAAATAGTCTTGGGAAGAGGATGCTTTTTTGAGGTGTCGAGGAAAAAAAAAGGAAAAGAAACAAGTGAGTTAAGCAAAACATTGCATAAGTAAATGATTTGTACAATAAAGATCATGTCAACAAAGACTGTTGAGTGTAAAATTAACAGCTATTTCAAGTCATGTCCACTTAATTGAGATTATAATATTACATATACTAGTAAAGTCCTTACTATTGTTGGTTATATTTTATAACATTATAATATACAGGAGCCCCAGTCACAGAATAAAACACCATTGTGCATCATGTTGTGCAGCCGGAGAAAGAAAATGTATTTTAACACTGCCTCTGATAAATGAATGTTCTTGAAGTGTGGATAGATACCAACCAATTAAAGTACTAACACTTTTAGGAGAGTTGTGTTAGACAGTTACCTCAGATAGGAACCCAGGAATTACTATATTCAAACAAACCAAGTGTCCACTGGTTTGTTTCTGACAATAACACTACATGGCCTGGAAAAATTAAATAAGAGAGGAGATAAGGAAAAACTTTTTCACCATGAAGACAGTAAAGTAATAGGATAAGCTTCCTGGAGACAAGAGCTCTGTCCTTGCTGATTTTCACAACCTAGTGGGACACAGCCCTTAGCAACCAGGCCTGCCATTAGAGTTGACCTTGCTGTGAGCTGAAGGTTGGGTAAACTACCTCCTGAGGTCTCTTCCAACCTGAATTTTTCTATGATACTATGACCCTAAAGGAGGACACCTTTGAATTATACTTCTATGCTAACAGTCTGAACTGTTAACTGTTAACTGTTAAGTGAAAACTGGTACAACACAGATATTATTCAATATTTGAGTCTAAAGAGCCAAACAGCTTAGGATAATAATTAGAAGTAGGAAATACAGGCTAAAACATATATAAGTTATATATTATTAAATATTATGTATAATATTTTGGGGGTTTAATAATGATACTTCTTCAGAAAGGAATTTTGCTAGGGATAGGGACAGGATAGACAGACATAGGTATGTTGCATTCCTACAGGGCTCTTAACTGTGCTTGTAGATACAGTAGCTTCTCTAGTGCTAGCGTGGTTGTCTTTGACACAGTGCTCCAGTGGTCAGTGTAGGCACATTTAAAAAAATGAGATTTCTGAAGGCATAAATGCCTATTTGTCACCTAGTGCTCTCAGAATTTCAAGGAGCAGGATGCCCAGCTGAGATTTATGCCCTCAAAAGTCTGCTTCCTGGCCCTCTGTGAAACTGAGATAAATGATCTTATGCTTCCAAGGCATTTAGAGAGTCACGAGAACATTATCATTAGACTTTAAGATAACAAGTTTTTACAATATGCTAAAATTAAGCATACTGCATTATAAGTTTAGCAAATACGATGATGAGGGAGGATGTAAATTCATAAATGAAAAAAAAAAGACTAAGTTCATTATGATTTTAAAATGAAACAAAACATTGTATTCCACTTTTAGTGTCAGTAATTGATTTTTGATGCTGTGGAATACTGCATAAAATGTTTTTTCAAGAACGGTTATTTGGACTTGATCTTCCTCACTGGAACTTGGGAAAGGATCAGTTTCCTGCCTGATGATGATGGTGATTAGTTTGCTGTTTGACAAGGGACCATTATTGCAGCTTTACAGACTGTATTTTCAGTATATTGCAAGCAACTGTTGTCTGTCAAAAACCAAGACAGATGTAACATAGAAGGACCCAGAATTAACTTGAACAGCTATTCAAATATACTTTGATAGGAAACAGTTTTCAGCTTCTTTTGTTTTGTTTTTCTCTTCTCTTTTTTCTTTATCCCATGCTGCAGTGTTGGCTCATGGATAGCTAGATGCAAAATGAGACTGACATGTTGGACACATGGATATCAAGGATGCGGTTTCCCTAGCAACAGTAACCACATAAAAGGTCTCACAACTTACTCATGGGACATTGCAGTTTTTCACATAAAATGAATACTGTGAATATGATTGGTTCAATAGAAGTACAGTGAAAGTATCACAGAACTGTAAAGTAATAAAGTATTAGATTGTTCTATTTTCTGAAACCAGATACCACACAAGAATATTGTCTTTATATCATGGGGTAGAGAATCTTGAGGACATGAGGACATTGCCTACGGCCATACCACCCTGAGAATGCCTCTTCTCGTCTGATCTCAGGAGCTAAGCAGGATCGGGCCCAGCTAGTACTTGGATGGGAGATTGCCTGGGAATACCGGGTGCTGTATTTTTTTATCTCCCCTGACAAACAGGAAGCAATAACAGAAATGAAAGGAGTGAATGGAGACAAGTCATTGTGGCAGTAGGCGAGCCCCCACCTTGTCCACCTTGTCTTCACAGGTGTCTCTGTATAGGAGGTATGAGGCTCTCAATGCAGAATCCCAGTCAACGGATGATGGGCCTGATGGCCCACCTACATCAAAGGCATCACCACAGCCAAAAAGGCCTATGCCCTGCATGACAACCACCTTGATCAGAAAGAAAAGAAGGATCATAGTGGTAGGTGACTCCCTTCTGAAGGGAACAGAGGGTCCAATATGTCAGAAGGACCCTCCTCTCCAGGAAGTCTGTGGTCTCCCTGGCAGGTTAAAGACATCACTAGGAAACTTCCTAGTCTAGTGCAGCCCTCAGACTATTATCCAATACTTTTCCGTGTGTGTGGTGATGAAGTCACAAAGTGTAGACCTAGGGAGATCAAAAACAACTTTATGGCCTTGGGATTGTTGGTGAAGGAAGCCATGACACAAATAATTTTTTCTTCTATCCTTCCAGTTGCAGGCAGCAACACTGGAAGAAATAGATGAATCCAGGCTACTAACACATGGCTCTGGGGGTGGTGTCACTGCCACAACTCTTTAATAATGGGATGGCCTACATGGCACCAGGCTTGCTGGTGTTGGATGGGACCCACCTTTCTCAAAGGGGGAAGAGGATCTTTGCTCAGGAGCTTGTGGGGCTCATTGTCAGGGCTTTAAACTAGATGTGAAGGGGGAGGGGGACAATACCAGGCTTCCCTGTGATAAGCTGGAGGAAGACACGCCAAGGTTAGAGGGACAGGGTGTTAGTAAGGGCTCTCACCCTGTTAACTGGAGATCTGCTGGACACACTGCAGTGCACTCAGAGTCTTATGGAGATGAATCAGGGGCTTCTGAGGTAGTAGGATCCAACAGGGAAGCACTGTGGAAATATCCCAGCCACTCCAGCCAGTAAGTCAGCCTCATCAAGTGCCCAACTCAAATGTCTCTATGCAAATGCACACAGAATGGGGAATAAATAGGAAGAGTTAGAGGCACATGTGTGCCTGCAGGGCTACAATCTTATTGACATCACAAAGACCTGTTGGGGTGACTCCTACGACTGGAGGGTTGAAATGGAAAGTTACAGGTTTTTTAGGAAGAACAGGAAGGGGAAACAAGGAGGGAGTGTTGCCCTCTATATCAGCAACCAGCTGGAGTGTGTGGAACTCCACTTGGGGATGGACGAGGAGCTGGCTGAGAGTTTATGGGTCAAGATAAAGGGAGGACAGGGGACAACATAGTGGGCCACCTGATCAGGAAGACTGAGCAGACAAGGTCCTTTACAGACAGGTAGGAGTAGCCTCACGTTTGTAAGCTGTGGTCCTCATAAGGGATTTCAACCATCCTGATATCTGTTGGAGGGAGAACACAGAAAGACAGAAGCAATCCAGGAGGTTCCTGGAATGCATTGATGATAACTTCCTTCTCCAAGTGACAGAGAAGCCAGTGAGGGGAGGTGCTGTCCTGGATCTTGTTCTCACCAACAAGGAGGGGATGGTGGGGAACATGAAGCTCAAGTGAAGCCTTGGCTGCAGTGAACAGAAGATAGTGGAGTTCAAGATCCTTAGGGCAGCAAGGAGGGCACACAGCAAGCTCGCTACCCTGGACTTCAGGAGAGCAGACTTCGGCCTCTTCAGGGACCTCCTTGGTAGAGTACCATCGGAAAAAGCCCTGGAGAGAAAAGGGGCCCAAGAGAGCTGGTTAGTATTCGAGGATCACCTCCTCCAAGCTTATCAGTGCTGCATCCCAATAAAGAGAAAGTCAGGCAAAAATGCCAGGAGGTCTGTATGGATGAACAAGGAGCTCCTGGACAACCTCATACACAAAAAGGAAGCCTACAGAGGGTGGAAGCAAGGATGGACAGACTGGGAGGGATATAGAGAAATTGTCTGAGCAGCCAGAGATCAGGTCAGGAAAGCTGAAGCCCTGAGAGAATTAAATCTGGTTGAGGTCATCAAGGCCAACAAGAAGAGGTTTTATAGGTATATCAGTGATAAAAGGAAGGCTAGGGAAAATGTGGGCACTCTACAGAAGGAAACAGGAGATCTGGTCAGGCATGATATGGAGCAGGCTGAGGCACTCAATGACTTTTTTACCTCAGTCTTCTCTGGCAAGTGCTCAAACCACACTGCCCAAGTCATACAAGGCAAAGGCAGGGACTGCAAGAAAGAAGAACCACCCACAGTAGGGATAAATCAGGTTTGAGACCACCTAAGGAATTTGATGGTTCACAAGTCCATGGGACCTGATGAGATACATCCAAGGGGCCTGAGGGAACTGGCAGATGAAGTTGCTAAGCCACTATCCATCAAATTTAAGCAGTTGTGGCAGTCCGGTGAAGTTCCCACTGACTGGAAAAGGGGAAACATAACCCCCATTTTTTAAAAAGGAAAGAAAGAAGACCTGGGGAATTACAGGCCAGTCAGTCTCACCTCTGTTCCTGGTAAGATCATGGAGCAGATCGTCCTGAAAACTAGGCTAAGACACTTTGAAAATAAGGAGGTGATTGGTGACAACCAACATGGCTTCAACAGACGCTAATCATGCCTGACAAATCTGGTGACCTTCTATGAAGGGGTTTCACAGCTGATGAATAAGGGAAGAGCAACTGATGTCATCTACCTGGACCTGTGCAAAGCAATTGATACTGTCCTGCACAACATCCTTGTCTCTAAATTAGAGAGGCATGGACTTGATGGATGGACCACTCAGTGGATAAGGAATTGGCTGGATTGTAGTCAATGGCTCAATGTCCAAGTGGAAATTGGTGACGGGTAGCATTCCTAAAGGATGGTGGGATTGAGTGCACCCTCAGCAAGTTTGCCAACAACACCAAACTGTGTGATGTGGTCAACACACTGGAGGGGAGGGATGCCATCCAGAGGGACATTAACAGACTTGAGAGGTGGGGCCATGCAAACAGCATGAATTTCAACAAGGCCAAATGCAAGGTCCTGCACCCGTGTCGGTGCAATCCCATGCACAAATAGAGGCTGTATGAAGAATGGGTTAAGAACAGCCCCAAGGAGAAGGACTTGAGGGTCCTGGTTGGTGAAAAGCTCAACATGAGCCATCAATGTGTGCTTGTAGTGCAAAAAGCCAACCATAACCTGGGCTACATCAAAAGAAACGCGACCAGCAGGTAGAGGGAGGTGATTTTCCCCCTCTACTCTGCTTTCATGACACCCCATCTGCAGTATTGTATCCAGTACTGTGTCCCAACATAAGAAGGACATGGAGCTGTTGGAGCAAGTCCAGAGGAGGACCACGAAGATGATCACAGGGCTAGAGCACCTCTCCTATAAAGACAGGATGAGAGAGTTGGGGTTGTTGAGCCTGATGAAGAGAAGGCTCCAGGAAGACCTCATAACAGACTTTCAGTATCTGAAGGGGGCTTACAGGAAAGCTGGAGAGGGACTTTTTACAAGAGCATGTAGTGAATAGAACAAGGGGTAATGGCTTTAAACTGAAAGAGAGTAGATTTATGTTAGATATTAGGAAGAAATTTTTTACTGTGAGGGTGGTGAGACACTGGAACATGTTACCCAGAGAGGTTGTGGATACACCCTTCCTGGAAGTATCCAAGGCCAGGTTGGATTGGGCTTGGAGCAACTTGGTCTAGTGGGAAGTGTCCCTGACCATGGCAGGGGCGTTGAAACTAGATGATCCTTAAGGTCCCTTCCAACCCAAACCATTCCACGATTCTATGATTCTATGAGAGGCACTAAATCCAGCAGAATTTTGCTGCTTAGAAAAGTTTACAATTATTTGTCATTAGGTTTATCTAGAATTACAAATATGTGATCTATGTCAGCAAGAGTGAAACAACATCAAAATCCACATGTAATCAGACTAACTCAGATTGAAGCACAGCACAAAAGCTGCGTGTATCTCAAAATTTTTGTCTAGAAAAGTTTCATTTTTTTGCAGCATTTAGCTTTACTTCATCTATAAATACAGCAAACAGACTTACTAAAGACAAAGCTGTTAGTAGAGGGGTCACGTATTAGGGCTAAAGAGCAGGAGTACAGTTAAGGATTGAGATCTGGCACTGTGAGGAAAATCTGGAAGAAAATGTATTTTAATTAGGTGATGTAACACTGAATAAAATTGTAGAAGTCATTGAGAAAAAGCAGGAGCACACTGCAGAAAGATAAGAGGATGTGCTATAAGTATATGTTTTTTTCTGGCCTACCACTGTGCACCTTCAGTGGCCTGCATTGTCCCATTTCCCATACTTTGCCTAATATATTTGTATCTCAAGAAGATACTGTGACTTCCAGGAAATATGAAGAGGTAAGTCAGAATGCTTTTGACGCATTCTTTGACCTTCAGTTTTGTTTTTGTGGCATCAGAAAAGACTCAAGAGGAACACAACTAAAATGTTGACCTTGTTCTGAACAGAAAGTTGAATTATCTTCACTTTGCATTCACTTAGATCAAGGAGGATGTTGCAAGCAGAGTGAGGATGTAGGCCAGTGAAAACAGTACTTAAATCTAGAGATGTCAGGAGATGAATTTACATAAAAAGCATAAAGCTGTAGCTGCCAATTACTTGATGAACAGAAAGCCTTTTAAATCTTAGTCTATCTGCCAGGGTGGAAGAATGTTTTTACTACAAAGGCTAAGTCTTGTAGCAATGGATGAGTAGTTCAAAACAAAGAAAACCTTCTTGAACAATTGAGGGGTGAGAAGCAGAAGAAAGCTTTCTTCAAGACTAGAAAGTTTTGATCATCCTGTGGAGACTCATTTTTTTTCCCTTTTGTGCTCAAAAGGATATGTTCTTCTCAAGGCCAAGATATTCTGTTGCAGTTCAGCTATTCTTGTCTAGTTGAATGATTTAAAATATAACTATGGTACTTCTGGAACAAGTAATGTAAACAGCTGTAACAACAACCATTACTTACATAACACTGTTCATACAGTACTTTGTGAAAGGAGTCAGTCTCATTATCTGTATTAACAGATGCAGAAAGGCATGGAAGAGCTGACTTGCTCAAGGAGAGCAACAAGGCCAGCTGCAATGCAAGGACCAGAATCAAGGTCTCCAGAGCTTATAACTTCTATATCCACTGGCAACTGTGGCTCCTAATAAACCTAGGGAAATCTGAATATTACCTTACTGACTGATATCTTCTCTCCCACTAAGTTTGCAGAGTTCTTGGATTCAGGCCATCCATAGTTTAGATTTACAGTTACAATCCTGTCAAT
>VZRW01006071.1:0-52500 GCA_013398125.1 Aegotheles bennettii | reverse complement strand
AGGCTGGAAGATTCTGGATGCTCAGAATTAATAAACAATAGGAAGAAAATCTGGATTAGAAAAGAAATAAAAAATATTGAGAACCATACCATCCCTTGTCTTGCCTTATTTGCATACCACCATATACTTATGCGGCATTTAACAATGGGAGAATTTGTTGAACAGGATGAAAGCCCTGCCCCAGAGAGACTGCATTTGTAACAGTCAAACAGTCTGATGCAGAACAAGCACCTAGAAAGGGTTATAACTTTTTATTATAACACAGGTGGCTGCATCTCCAGATGTACTCTGTAGAATTACTTATTATCATAACTTTAGTTGGAATTGAAAACACATTGTTGTAACAATCTCTCACTTTTAAATGGAACAAGGTATTGTTTGAAATTACTGTTAAACTTAGAGATGCCAAGCGTGCTGTATTTCATGAGACTTCCTTTAAGATTCTCTTTTTCCTGCATGAGTTTTAAACTTGACCTTAAAGAGCTATTTTAAAAAGAGAAGAACTATACTATCTTTACATTTTCTGGAGTCTGGATTTCACTAATCCTGACTTCAGACATCAAAGAGCAAGGATATTTTAGATTCCCCAAGGGAACTCATTTAACTGTGTAAGTATCTATAAGGTATAAATTATCTTTTTGTTATTGTTTTTTTTTTCCTTTTCAGCTTAGAGCTCCACTGTTCTGAAATTTTCAGAAAATATAAAAAATTATAACATTCTACACACTTAAAAATACAGTATTAGGAATCTAATATTCCCTTCAGTTTCCATAAGAAAAAAATATGAAAATATTTCCTGAACAGACTCAAGGATTCCACAACACAGCTGAAGACAGCTGGTGTGCTACAAGGAAGTCTTCACCTGTCCCAAGTTCTTTCAGTAAGCATCCGCCTTCCTCAAACAACAGCAACATTTTCTCAAATCTTTTCAAGTGGACAGCTTGAAAATTTGAACACATCCTTGCAATCTGGACAGTATCTTGCAATTTTCATATTTTACACAAGGAAATATCTTGCTGAACTAGAATTTACTTACCAATTTGTTGAAGTTACCAAACACTGCAGAACTACTCCAGGTACAGACACCTGTGCAAAATCACAAGGGTTTCAGTGGCTGTTTCGAGACATGTTCACTTGAGTCTTGCTAGTGAAGCTAGTGTTCATGCTATAATGGCTCCTGTTATAGTAACTATGTGTAAAGCTCAGAAAGTCTGAGAATTCATTTTGATGATTATCCAGTCAGTCTTCAGAACAACGGATTTTGGATTAGACTTCAGATACATTCTTATGTGATTTTTTTCCTGTTTTTTGCTGTTAGCTGGAATTATTTACCTTCCTGAATTTTGAAAAATGGTATTACAAAATAATACTGAATTATTCCTATGCAAATAATATTAGTATTAAACAATAGCAACTTGAAATACTAAAAGATGGTTTATTTCATAGCACTTCTCAGTAATATAGTGAAGTGGTTTTTTTGCTTCATCCTGTGTTGTTTTTTTTCCCAAGATTTGTCCAAAATGAGAACAAAAAACTGTAAATAAGGGAGAAAAAACTAATTCATTTTGACCTTAGAAAATACACTGGTTTGAGCAAATATTCAAGGCAGTTCTTCCTTTTTTTCCCAATGCTTTCTACACCTTCTATCAAACATACTCACTTTTGAAGAAGTCACAATTAAAGGGGTGTTCCCACAGTAAAGTAATCCTTGTACATTTGCAGACACCTCCTGGTTTGTGTCAGAAATGAATGGTTAGTTTACAGCTTCATAAATTAGTTACATTGAACAATTTCCATCCCTGCAACTTCTGCTGTGAGGAATGCAGTGACAGATAGATTCTGTGCTGTGTTTGCCTATGAGATGATTTTCTTGAAGTCTCATAATGAGTTGTATTTGGCAGGATTAATGAGTATTATAATGGCAAATGGATGTTTGCAGCTCAGTTGTGTTCCATCACATAGTAACATGGGGTTTCTGGTCCCTTGGAGGCCATAATTGGTGGCATTAATGCAGTTTTTAATTATGCTTCTTGAAAAAATGAATTGAAACCAAAACAAAAGCTAAATGATCATCTCTCTGTAGTGCTGTGCGGTGTAAACACAGGACCATTGCTGTCTCTGATATCCATGTTTTGAATTAGGCTGATGGGAGAGGAAATGTACAGGATATTTGGCTGGAACTTGATTTGGGAATATTTGTATTTTTACATTGTTAAATAGCTTTTTAATTTTAAGATGCAGGGGGTATTTTTCCCCAGAGAGACTACTCAGAACAGCATGTTATATGCTGAACTGCTTGCGTAGTAGATTTCATTTTTCCAAATGTAGCTCTGTAGATGCACTGAGTATCTTTAGGTCTTCATTTATTTAAGGAGAGAGGGTGTGATTCCTCCTCACTTTCCCAGAATGTCAGCACACGAAAACATTTTGGTTAGTTCTGAGTCAGGGCCTATAACTGTGAACTAGGTGACGGGCTGTTTTTTTCTGCATGCTCTAGTGGCCAACATTTTTCCTAGTACGCTAGCTCAACATCTTCCACAAGCAAGACTCCCAACACCAAAGACACACCTGCCTATGTAAGAGTGGAAAAAACCTAAAAACTGATTCCTAAGAATATTATGTCAGAAAAAAATAAAATGTAAAATCTTCTTGAGAGGCATGTTTCATTACAAAAACAAAGCAAAATTATAATTTCTATATTGTGTGGTATCTGGTGGTTCTTGTAAGAGCAACATCACTACTATTTCATTCTCATGGAACTATGGATAAATCAAAAGGTAAAGCAGAAGGTCTTAATTAAATGGTTAATTAAATGGTTAC
This sequence comes from Aegotheles bennettii, assembly GCA_013398125.1. Taxonomy (NCBI): domain Eukaryota; kingdom Metazoa; phylum Chordata; class Aves; order Caprimulgiformes; family Aegothelidae; genus Aegotheles; species Aegotheles bennettii. The sequence continues at coordinate 49,680 of VZRW01006071.1, read as the reverse complement.
AGGATATTTATTTAATAGTCTATCTGCTTTCCTGCCGTGCTGTTTAACATTTTCCTCCAGCCTGCTGCAGTGTTATAGAAGAGATAACGTAACTGGAATTGCCATTTCTTATGTGATACCTTCAATTGGGATTAACTCGTTATCCAGGCATCTCTTTTTTATAGCAGACTTGGTGAATGTAACTCACTTTTGATATCAGTAGTTTTCCATTAAATCCAAGATATATGTGTATCAGTTGTGTGAGTCCCCATCACTATATGTTGTTCCGAAAACACTAGAATCATCGAATCATCGAATTATCGAGGTTGGAAGAGGCATTCAAGATCATCCAGTCCAACCACCTACCTACATCATCACTAAACCATATCACCCAGCACCACATCCAGACACATCCTGAACACCTTCAGGGACAGTGATTTCACCGTCTCCCTGGGCAACCTATTCCAGTACCTAATTACCCTTACAATGAAAAATTTTTTCCGAATGTCCAATCTGAATCTGCCCTGCTGCAATTTAAAGCCGTTTACTCTTGTCCTTTCACTATGAGCATGGTAGAAGAGACCAACACCTGCCTCACCCCAAGCTCCTTTCAGGTAGCTGTAGAGAGTGATGAGATCCCCCCTGAACCTCCTCTTCTCCAGACTGAACAACCCCAGCTCCCTCAGTCATTCCCCACAAGACATGTTTTCCAGACCCTNGCTGGCCACACTGTTCTTGATGCAGGCCAAGATGCCATTGGCCTTCTTGGCCACCTGGGCACACTGCTGGCTCATATCCATCCAGCTGTCAACCAGCACCCCCAAGTCCCTTTCTGCTGAACAGCTTTCCAGCCAATCTTCCCTGAGCCTGTATCAATGCCTGGGGTTGTTGTGGCCCAAGTGCAGGACCTGGCACTTGGCCTTATTGAACCTCTTCCCATTGGCGTCTGCCCATCAATCCAGTTTGTCAAGATCTCTCTGCAGAGCCTTCCTTCCCTCAAGCAGATCAACACTTCCACTCAACTTAGCGTCATCTGCAAGCTTACTGATGGTACCCTTAATCCCCTCATCTAGGTCATCAATAAAGATATTAAACAGAACTGGCCCCAACACCGAGCCCTGGGGAACATGACTAGTGACCGACTGTCAACTGGATTTAGTTCCATTAACCACAACACTCTGGGCCCATCTTTGTAGCCAGTTTTTCACCCAGTGAAAGTATGCCCATCTAAGCCATGAGCAGACAGTTTTCTTAGGAGAATTCTGTGGGAGACAGTGTCAAATGCTTTACTGAAGTTTAGACAGACCACATTCACAGCCTTTGTCTCACCTACTAAGTGGGTCACTTTGTCAAAGAATGAGATCAGGTTGGTCAAACAGGACCTTTCTTTCATAAATCCATGTTGGCTGGGTCTGATTCCCTGATTGTCCCGCACATGCTGTGTGGTGGCCCTTAAGATGCAAAATTCTGTGCATGAAGGGGTGGCTTTCAGATATTTGTCCTGTTGGCTGTGATAAGACCTTTTAAAATCTTACTCTCTTGTTAAGGAAGATGTAGGATCAACCTCAGGTACATATGTGAATTCCTTTGTGATAAAGGGGTCATAGGCAGAAAATCAGTTTCTTTTTTTTTTTTTAATTTATTTTTTTTATTTTTATTTTTGAATCAGTGTATGTCAGTGCACGCATACAGATTGTAATGAAACCAGATGACAATATATTCCAGATGACACACAGTATCTGGAAGAACTTCAAACACTGTAGTTCTGTCAAATGAATTTACTAGATCTCCATTGACTGTATAATGGGAGCTCACAAACGTAAATTTGCAAAAACCTACAGTTAAATACTTAAATGTAAGTTTCTTAATCTTTAGCCCATTCTAAGTAAAATTTCTTCACTAGTATCTGACTTGCAAAACTACCAGTTTCTTGACTGACAGATAGATTGAGAGCAATCTGAATTCTTATTAATGTTACTTATTATTTGTATAATGACAAGTAGAAGCCCTCACTTTTGTGCTGCGCAAGGTTCAAGTAAGAAATAAAGCATATGATATAAGATGAGGAATATGAGATACATAACAGGACAATAACAAAACAGTGGAATAACATAGTACTTCAAGATCACATGAAGCTAAAAAACCTACTCTGGATTTAATGTGAATTGTTTAAAAATTCTGTATCTCACAATTACAGCACAATTTTATACCCTTTTAAGGCATGGGTCAAACAACTGTTTGGAAAATCTACTGTGAGTAAATGATCTATTGTAGTGCTTTGGGGTTTGCAGATTGATCTGAGGTGTCCTCCCACATCCTACTGGTCTTTACAAGTGAATTCCTAGCCTGTGTGTGTTGGAGGAAATATGCTCCCCAAAACCAGCATGTGGCCATGTACACTTGCCCCTGTGGTTTGAAAGAAGATGCTTTTCAACCATAAATAATTAGTGTGGTGGGTCCTTATCACACTACTCTGACTTCCTCTGAAGAGACTGGATACTCACACATTCCATCTTCACACTTCAGTTCATTTTTTTCCTTTGATTCATCATTTCTTCTTAAATTCAGACACACTCAATGGAAAAACATATGGACTTCATGCTGAGATTAAAAGCAAGCAAAGTCGCAAATGGTAAATAAAATATTGTATATCATTTTAGAGTAGCAGTGAGGGTCCCTTGAGGCTAGCTCACACCCAAGAGAGGCCCTGGCACCTGGGAGCAAACCTCCTGCTAGGCTCTCAGCCATTCTGCTCTGCACAGGCCTCAGGGAATTTTATCTCCTCCTCCTTTCACCCTCTCCTTTTTCCTTTCATTTCGTAGCCTCTTCCTGTCCTTTATCCAGGAGTGATGCAGCTTTGCTGACCTGTGTTTCTGGCACGTCATGTCTATTTTTTCACACTTTCCAACACAGTGTGGATTACTCTACACTCCTCTGCCTTTTGGAGTCGTATCCTCAGGAACAAATGCAAATGCAGTTGATGAACCTTACTTTTATTTCTGCTAAAACAAGGCCATCACTCTTTAAAATGGTGGTTGTAGCAAGGTAAGAACCACTTGATTTCCTTGATTGCCAAAAATGTCTGAATCTTGAAGAATGTCTTCTCATGTAGGTTCATGTCTCCTTTCCCCAGAGGAATAAGTAGAGGTAGATGATCCTTGCAGATTTCCTTGGATTGCTGCATAGAACACAATGTTTCTGTTTTGTGAAATATTGAGGGGAAAACACATTTTTGTGTTTTCTCTTTCCCTTACTTATCCCTCCTCTTTTTCCCCTTTTGGGTGGGACACTTGTACAGTGAGGGTTGCTACCTGCCGCCCGTGTTTTCAACAAAAGACCATGCACCAGTACAGGCTGGGGGCTGACCTGCTGGAGAGCAGTGTAGGAGAAAGGGACCTAGGGGTCATGGTGGACAGGAGGATGACCATGAGCCAGCAATGTGCCCTTGTGGCCAAGAAGGCAAATGGCATGCTGGGGTGCATTAGAAGGGGGGTGGTTAGTAGGTCAAGAGAGGTTCTCCTCCCCCTCTATTCTGCCCTAGTGAGGCCACACCTGGAGTATTGTGTCCAGTTCTGGGCCCCACAGTTCAGGAAGGACATGGAACTGCTTGAGAGAGTCCAGCGCAGAGCCACTAAGATGATGAAGGGAGTGGAACATCTCCCTTATGAGGAAAGGCTGAGGGAGCTGGGTCTCTTTAGCTTGGAGAAAAGGAGACTGAGGGGTGACCTCATCCATGTTTACAAATATGTAAAGGGTGAGTGTCAGGACGATAGAGCCAAGCTTTTTGCAGTGACGTCCAATGATAGGACAAGGGGCAATGGATGCAAACTGGAGCATAGGAGGTTCCATGTGAATATCAGGAAGAACTTTTTCACTGTGCGAGTGACGGAGCACTGGAACAGGCTGCCCAGAGAGGTTGTGGAGTCTCCTTCACTGGAGACATTCAAAACCCGCCTGGATGTGTTCCTGTGTGATGTACTCTAGGTGACCCTGCTCTGGCAGAGGGGTTGGACTAGATGATCCTTCGAGGTCCCTTCCAACCCTAGAATTCTGTGATTCTGTGATTCTGTGTCAAGACAGCAACACTAACGGTGTTGGGAACTGAAACTTTACTGAAATGGTATTTACACCGGTCCATGAGCTGAAAAAATGCAGGGACATGAACTCTTTCTGCTTTTTCAAATTGCTAAATCAAAATAACTTGGTGTAGAATATCCTATGCTTAATCACAAATATTGCATTGAGTATAAGGTATTTATTATTCATAATGCAGTAAAGCCTAAAAAACAGCATGAACCCTTAGCACCATCTCTAATAAACTCTGGTTCTTACCTCTAAGAGCCTGCAACCTAAGAGATTCCTAAGGTTTGGTTTGAATACTGGCCCAAGGGACAAAAGCAAACAGGTAAATCTCAATATAATCATTCTATGGTTTGAGGGGGCACGGGCTAATTTTATGGTATCAATAAGAGAACCTAGAGATAGGGTGTTTAGGACCCTGAGGCTTCTGGGGTGCACAACAGAGAGGGGTCCATATTCCCTCCCATTTCCTGTTAAACTCTATGAAAGCCAGAAGGACAGGAAGTCTGCCCCCCTTCCTACTAGCACCCTTCTTCCTTGCTGCTTCACTGCAAGTTGGAGGTCTTGGAGAGAGGATCCTGTTCTTTGTTGTCAGCTCGCCACATGCTCTGCAGGATTCAGCTCCATTGGGTGTCAGAAAGAGCCTTGGACCCTTTTCCTGCATCGGTTCTGCCATAAGGCAGTTCTGGGCACTTAGTGATCATCGAGATCAGGTTGTATATATATTTGTATATTTGTGTTACTATCCCTTCCCTGTTCTATTAAACCTGTTCTAATTTTAACTTCCAACCTTTAGGTCTCTCTTCCTTATTCCCCTTGTATCTTCCCTTGGGAGGGTGGAGGGGAGTAACAGCAGTTCTGTTCTCTGGATTTTGGGTTCACCCAGACCACTAAACTGAGACAAATCCTCTCATCCAAATGCACCTAGCTTTTTCTCAAAGGTCTTCCTAGACCCCAGTTCTGCCTGCTATCCCAAAAAGCTATTTGAACTGCCATTATTGCCAGGGTGGACCTAATGAGCCATACCAGCTGCATAAGTCACCACAAAACTGCTATCAGCTTTTTTTCTGGATGTGCTAAGTCCCTATACAAAAATAGGCTGGCTGAAGAAACTCACTCTCCTTTTACAGTTAATGATACTGTAAAACATTGAAAGAAGATAAGGTGTCCTGGGTTATAAAAGTGATCAATAGTAAGCAATCAGGAGGCCAAAGCTCTTAATGTTTATTTTACAGGATAAGAAGTTATAGGAAATGCTAGCTAGCTGGATAAAAGCACAGTCTAGCTGTCAGGGTGTTATGTAGCAGTTAATTCATCTGAGAACTGGATTAACTTTGAAAATGAAAAAGTTGCTTCTCTAGTCATGGAGGATGGTTTGTAGGCCCCCATAAATCAGGCAGAAAGCTGCTGAGGGTGGAGAGGCTTATGTATATGAAGTCTCAACCTCATGAGGCTTGTATCTGCTTATCAGAAAAAGAAAAAAAATCTAAAGTTGAATAAGTCAGCTACATGCAGAAACAAAATATATGATCTTATGCACTGCTGATAAACAGAATCTCTGGGAAAGAAGAAGTGTTCAATATACGGAAAAAATTCATATCGAAATGAAAAATATTGTCTGACATTGGAAAGGGGACTGCAGCAGGATTTCTTTTAAGCATAATACAACATTAGGTCTTTGGCAAAACCTCCTAACTTTAATTACCAATGCCCTAGTCTCTCTGTTCGGTATCTGCTTTACTATGCATAATGGAGTCAAAACATCTTTTTTCAGTGAGTTGATTCCATTGTGTATATTTGAGCAAAATCAACTGCACATTTTTTACAGTGGGCTGGATCTGTGTGGTCTTTACTCTCTCATCAAGAAATAAATCTCACATAATATCAGTAGAGCAGGCTACAGTAGAATCAGTCACCTCCCATTTGCATTAACATTGCTTGTTTATTTTATCCAATGCCTTTCACACATTTAACATATTTTAAAGTATATGTCAGCCATATTATAACGTTTTCCCTCTACACAAGTACCACAGATATAAATCCTTTATATGCTTGCTCTGAACTCACTTATAAATGCCCATTGAAAAATGTCCATTTAAATGATGGTAATGATAGTGGAGTCTAATATGCAGGAAGATTTTCTTATCATCTTATTTTGAGAGTATTTTATTAATAACATATTGATATAAAAGATAAGAACATTTTCCCTCCATAAATTTGTATGTGCAATTTGTTCTTTTCACTGCACAAACATATTTAGGATGCCACTCAGTAGTACTGATTGAATATTTATTTAAACAAATATCAGTATTACCCAACTAGCTGGAAAATCCATGAGTTTGGTTTTGATAGCAGAGCATTTCTCAAAAATTTATGTGTGCATGCAAATGCTGGTGCTTTGGATATAGGCTAAAGTATTTGCTTTATATGTATTATTTTGTTTGAATACAAGAAAGCTGGTTTGATTTGTATGTTTCCTCCTTATAGAATTGTTCCAAGGCTCTGTCAGAGATCACGTAGAGTAATTTTTCCCATCAATCTTTGCTGTGCAGCCATGCACGAATGCAGTAGGAAAAAGGGGGCAGAAATCAAATCACTTAATTGCAGCATTTTTCATCTACATCTTTTGTTTTATGGTGGTAAAGGCCCCGAAGTAGCCTACCATGATTCATGGCTGTCACTGCTGCCGTTAGCAGTTCAATCTTTCATTCTAGGCATTTTGGTACTGAAAGTACCTACACAATTACTTTGATGAATATGACTTGTTTGTTTTTTCCCCATTTTTAGCAGAGAGTGGTTGTGCTTAATACAGACATTTAAATAAGATAGTATTCATGCCTACTGCATCTGCACTGTTTCCAAAGTTGTGTATCCAGTTTATGAATATGAGCATTTTGCCAAAGGAATTCAAGTTCGCAAAACTTACTGATTTTATTAACCCCTCCTGTTAATATATTTGAAAAATAATTAATGCTCATTCCATACAAAAGGAATAATCACCTCAGCTCTGACACTGAAAACTTCTTTTAAACCTTAGTATTTTAGTGTTTGGGGGAGAGTGACATGACAAAGCTAGTGAAACAGGACACATATTGCTGGTTATAAACAAAAGACATTTGTCTTTTGTGGTTTTTACATATATTGTAGAAAGTGACTAGTAGTGTATACATATTAGGAGAAGCCTTAGTGATGGCATCAAATATTCTGAGTAATCCAAATGAACAAGAATTTCAGAAAAGCGTTATTTTTTTAACTCGGCATTGTCAGCACAAGATACACCCTCTTTTGAGACAGAAGGGAGGCATGCTTTAGGGGTTCTATTATCACATTCTAAATCAAATTCCTAGCATAAATTTTGACATGGAAATCCACTGAAAAGATAGATGCCCATCTTTTAGGATAAGCTATAATATTTTTTGGTGTGGAAACAGTGATTTGTATGGATCCTCAAACAAAAGGACTCTGGCATTCATCAAAACCAATAATTTCAGTTCATTAGAAGTAGCTCTGTGCCATGTCTTATATGTGAAACTGAGGGCTCCATTTTATTGTTGCTCCTATTAATTTATTTCATTTTACTATTTTCTTCTGATTACCAGTACAGAGACATTTATGCCTATTAAGCACATAGTCAGCTAGAAGGCAGGGGATGTCTACATTGTACAATGGTAATAGCAGTAAATGTACTCAGCAGTGTGGTGCTGCAATTATGTGGAATGATCTTTTTAGAAGGCTGCATTAGACCCAGACTCAAAAGCATATTAGACTTAAATTTAAAGAATTCTCATGATGAAAGAAAAACCATAAAACATGAACCTAAATCTGTTAACTGAAACTAAGAAAGGGAATTAAATAACATTTATCTGTTCATAACCAGGATCCACAAGCTGCCGTACAGTCTGCCAGCCGTAGATCTGTGGGGTGAAAATACAGTGGGACAGAGATACACTGGAAGTTTCTTCTTTCAAGATGACTTTCAAAATGGTTATTCAGTTTCACTAACACTGTTACAGAGGCTTAATTATGCTAGAATGAGTGGATTACTAGTGGAATTACTGTAACAGTAAAATTGAGCAAGTGCACAAGTGCTCACGGGAGTATCTTAAATATTTACCACTGAAGGTGCAAATGCCAGTTAAAATGTTTGTGATTTCCTGCTGAAACAGAAGGAGACAGAAGTGGCAGGTGAGGGCAAATCTCTGAGAATCACATCTTTAGGGCATGGAAGAAATAACAAGTTAGAAAGATCTTCCCCTCAGACTACACCAGGCAATGGCATTATCCCTCAAAGCTGCCAAGGCATCCTTCTTGAATCAGCATCTTGGAAGCCTTATCCTACTCCGGAGGTAGTTTCACTTTTTACTTTCCTATGTCACTAATGAATACATAAGACATACAGACAGTGAAATACAGCCATGGTAAAATACTGAGATGAGTGTTTAGTCAGTCAAACTCATCATAACATGGCTGACGTTTGACTATTGCTGGATTTTAAGAAGCAGCAGCCATCCCATCTGTGTGCATATCATTGTGTGTACACTACCGACAAGGTGTCAGGGTAAATGGGTGTAGAAGTACATGAAATAAAAGGAAGAAAGGTAATTAATATATTTCCTTTATTAAATGCAGCTTTTAAATAGAGTATTAAGCAGTGTTTATGTAGTACAATATAATAAAACACTACAATCCTGACCTTTCGGAGTGTTGCAAAATGTACAGCTCTTCCACATGAACGGTCTTCTTGAAATCTTGATGTTACAGGGAAGGTACTTGTAAGAGTTATTGGCCACTGCTGGATCTCACTGGGGCAGCAGTTCAGAATGGAAGGCAGCAAGGGGCTCCTCAGGCAGAAACACTTGTCTCCACAGATCATACCTGAAGCCACAGTCAGAAAAAGATGACATTCATGTATTGGGTTCTCCACCCAGGGCACAAAACTGTTAACAGCATCACACTGTTGAGGGCAGAGCAACAATAAACTAGTCCCAGCTGGACTAGTTCTGAGTTGGTTAAACTGATTGTTTATGGTCCTTATGGTGTGATGGAGACATTTCATAAATCCTCATATATTAAATGTTTTATTCTTTATGATCTTTGATTTCAGGACTGGAGTCCAGATCTGAAATTTGATATTCCATCCCAGATAGGAGCAGGGTGAAGTCTACTTTACATAGCTCTGGGGGAAAAAAGAAAAAGAAAAGAAAAAAAAAAAGAAAAGAAAAAAGAGATTGTAAATGATTAGGGACCTTTCCAAGAGTCTCAGAAGTCTTTATATTTCTATAGTGAGAGAGATACCTAGAAAATTTTTCTATAGTCTTTAGGGAGTTAATGTCTGTTAATTTTAATTAGAATTAGAAATTTAGCATGATTTTGACAGTCCCACTAGTCATCTCTCTCCTGATGTTACTTTAAAAATACATCCTACCTTAGATGTCACTTTAAAAATATGATCCTTTGAAAAAAACACAGGAACTTTGAAAATATAATTTCATTTTTTTGTAATACTGTATGCTCATCCAACTATTAAAATAACACATGGCAATCCACGTGTATGGACAGAACTGTGTAAATAAATCCATACTGACTTATCAGTTTGTATTTTTGAGAGCAGAAAAATTTTCTCTTGTGAGTCTCTCTAATGTGAATAACCAATCGTCATTTCAGCATAAGTTATTTAAAATTTGTTTTAAAGAAATGGGACAAAACAAGCTGGAAATATTTATTTGCTTGAATAATATATCCAAATATTGCTTATGGGATGTATCTTCCCAGCTTTCAGGCAAGCAAGGACATGTTAGTCATATAATTTTCTTGATTTTTCTTGAACTCCATGCACTGATCATTGCATACAGTAACAAAGCTCAGAGTACCTTGGGAGTCAAAGCGATCACTGAATGAAAGCTTGCAAACCTAGCAAATGACAAAGTATACAAGTTGATTAGAAGTCAAGCTTGAGTCAAATAAATATTATTTTTCATGGAGGAAACAAAGAGTTGATCATCTTGAAGGGAAATCTGTAATATAGCTGCAACTTTCTGGAACACCTTCTTAATGCCAAGTGAATTAAGACAAGTCATAGGACCAGTGGATAATCTCCAGCTGCTGTCAGATGGGTACCCAACTCTCCTTCAGAAATGAACTGCCCAGGACCTGAATTTAGCTTATCTTCCCCATGTCCAGCCTGGACTCTGCCTCCTTTTATTTGAGGTGGAGCAGGCAAGTAGGAAGGACCAGAGGAACTGTACTTTGATTGCTCATTTCTGACTATCACCAAGTGTGCATTACACCTCCCATTCATGTGCACGGGAGTGGGTCTTTTTATATTTTGGGTGACCACGTGGTTACAAGACAGAGAGGAGGGTCCAGGCTGGTTTCAGTCATGGATGAGAAAAGTAATATAGTATTAAGGTATTAAGTAGTAAGACAATAAAGCCAGTGTAACTTCTTGGGCTTAAATTCCATGCTCTAGCGATAATTAGGTAACCATCCGTGGAGAATACCATGTTTGGTGAAATAGCACAGAAAGGCTTAGATCTAAAGTAAACTCACATTGTACTCAAATACAAGAGTAAGTCAAAGCATGTGGGCTGCTTTGTGAAGCAGATGGATAAAAATGTGGTTAAGAGAGGAAGATGATTCGGATGTTGGAGAGGGGGCTGGCAGGCTGCCTATGTTAGTAATGCTAAGGAGTGCTGGAACACTTGATAATTTCAGAGCAAGTTAGTTTGCCACAGCTTACAACCTGCTCAGCACTGGGGAAAGAGCTTGTTCTGCGTTCTCATCAGTATGTGATACGGAATAATCACAGTGGTTACCTTACAGTGATGAAAAGCTTCAGCAGCAAAGGGAAAGAGACTGCAAATCTGATTGAATGTGGGCATTTCAGGTTTGGAAATATGTGCTACCTACTAAAATGAGCTATTGACTAATTCTGAAAGAAATGTTATATGGGCTTAATGTTCATCTTCATCCACACTATAATGAGAAGGATTAGACTGGCTTCCATATGTGGAATATTTATTTCAGCAATACAGGAAAATGTATTTGCCTAATATTTTTTCTGTATGCACAAGGCCTTAAATTTTACAGATGTGATTAATGTTTTAATTTGCTGTTCTAGTTGGATACAAGTTTACCATACAATATAAATTACTTACAAAGAAATTTGCTTATATGGAGTTTAATTCATATGCTGTTTAGCCACTATGTGTGGCATAGCTTTGCCTTCTTTATGGGACCAAGCAGTTGTGCAATTGATTTGCAAAATAAAAACCAGTCAGGTTACACAAAGCATTTCTTAACAATCTAAACCAGAGCATTTATGAAGCAAACATGTGCATAATTAGTGTTTATTTTAACATGAATTAGTAAACAGGATATTAATTGCAAGTTCTGAATTGGATTCCTGACACAAATCATTCTGATTAGCCAATATTTAAAAAATATTTATATTGTCTATTACATACATTTTTGTAGATCTCATTTGCACAGCAAAAGAATGACAATAAAATACATCCCTCAAATTGCGTGAACCAACACAGTTCTCACATTAATTGTTTCAGGATCCCTGGAATGTAAATCTGGCCACTGATTGTGGTAATAATGATAAAAAATTAAGAGAAAAATGGTATCTCTATGTGTTTTATTTACTTTTGAACAAACAGATGAAAATAACAAAATCCTGTGATTGTATAAACTGACACATGCTCCCTGGTCTACACGTGTGGTGGTGATAAAGTCCAGGACTATTCTCGGGGCAGCAAAGGCATCTGGACTCTGCAAGCCCAGGCAGAGGGACTATAGATAACATACAGAGTGAGAACAGTTACTTAGAGACTGTATAATTCAGTGGTTTTGATATGGTTTGGCTAGCTATGGCTATGGATAAACTTTTTGCCTGCTGATGGACTTGTGCCTTCAGAAAATATATAGAGAGATGTGTTCTCTGGATAAGTTCCCTCAGTAAGGACCATTGTTTGGAACCTTATTTTGTATTTTAACACAGTTTTTCTAACCTCTTTTCATGTCAAGTACATGTAGCAACTGTTGTCTTTCAGATGTTATGGGAAATGAAATGGAAAACTCCCTGGCTTGAAGTGTTGCAGACAGTTCCAACCTCCTTCATAAAAAGGGAAAGACAAAATATCACAAGATGCCAGAGGGGTCTTACTATTGATTTCAGCAGACAGAGGGTGTGTAATTTTATTAGGATTGCCACACTTAGCAGAGTTCCCCTGTAATCTTGCATGAGGAGGACAGATGGACCAAAGTCAAGGTACATCTCATCAGGTAAAGAAAATGGCCTGACAGCTGTGCACATAGAGACAATGCACGCTGTTTACACTTATAGTAACTTACCATAGTCTAAAATCTGAAGTAGTAGAGGTTATCACTTAAGTATCAGAAAAGATGAATCTACTGTAAGTGTTAGAAGCAAAATCTCTTCCTTATTGACCCACAAAATGTGCCACTACTCTGGTAGACCACGTGATGACCCTCCACCTTTCTTCATTCTCTTCTTTCAAACAGGGTGTGAACACCAACATGTTCATCTGTGCTATAGCCAAGGTAATCTGGTTTTATCTAATCATGTGTACAGCCATTGTGTGTGCAGAGTGATTAATAAAGCAAATATGGTTATAGAAAATACAAAATAGAAAACCTTTTGTTTATGTAGGTACTCTAGTAGGAAAGTGGAACTTGTTTTCAAGCTTTGTCCTATGTAACACAATGCAAGTACAGTATTCAGCATTTTTACCCATTTCATTAAGCACTGCTCATTTCAATATAAGCCTTATTAGCTAATTAAACTATTTAATTAGTTATACTTGAGTAGCATTAAATTGCAATCACTTTCATCTGTTTTAATAGAAGACGTGTTTTATATGTGTCCACAAATGCTGGCACAAAATATTACTCCAGCTAGCATCCAGTGTAACTGGACAGATTCTCTATACATTTCAGCAGGCAATCCTAATTCTTTCAAAATAGCTGCATGCTAATAATCACATTGCAGAACCATCATGTGAATAATGACATTAAAGACTAAGTTAACAGGGAGATACGGGCTAATGTGGACAGAACTTGAGTTAAATGGATTTTACTTCATACATTTCAGGGTACATTATATATAGGGATATGTATTTTTACACACTAAAATTCATCTCTCCCCAATCTCTAGCTTTCCTGTTCCCTAGGACTCCACATTTCTTTTTACAGGCAAAAAAATCCAGACTCTTGTGTTGCCTGATGCCAGGTGAAACAACGGAATTTGACAAAAGGCATGACAGTTCACCAGTGCGACTTAGTGTAAAATGACTAAAACTCAGACATGAGATTAATGTCATTTAAGTGCTCTTTTATTATCTTAAAAAGGGCAGGGGGGGAAAGCAATATACACCACCTCAGAGGCAGGCATGGAGACCACAGTCCAGCTGCATGAGTGTAGGCCTTCAAGGTCATTACAGACCCCTAATGGTAATCCACCTGGCCTCCAGCTGCCAGTCCGAAGGGCTGTCCTGGTTCGTATTTTCTGTATAGTGCAGGCCAGCCCCATATGCAACTCTATAAAGTTTTTAATTACAGCTCACACAAAATTACAAGTTTTCTGCCATACCAGAAATAATTTGAGACAGACTCATTTGTACTCGAATGTGTACTCAAATATGGATCTGATTTACTTCTTAGACACAAACAATTACCTTGTTCATTCTGTAACTTTACCATTACTACCTATTTCCTTTAAGGCCACTCAGACAAATCTTGGTCTTTGAATCAAAGATGTTATTGTACTGCTCATAAAGGACTCTGATACACTGAATAAGAGATACCTGTGCATTTCTAGCCTATATATAGTAAGAAAGATTTTCCCAGTTTCATGTCTTACTCAGTTCCAGTATCTTGAAACCTCGTTTATTCAGGCCTGGAGAATTAAGACAAGATTGTCTAATCATTCCCATAGTTCTGAGTTCTGGTTTATATTTATTCCAGTACAGAATAAACACCTCTAACACAACTGCAGAAACTTAGGGCATTTTTAGTTTGCCCATCACTACTGAACAAGGTGGTCTCTGGGTTTTTGATGATCAGTGGTGGCTGGGAAGAAAGAGTGAAACTCATTCAGTTCCCTCCTTCCTCATCCTTGCAAGAAGGAAACAGAAATGCATACATTTAGCCCACAAAAATCAAGAAACAGAAGAAGAAATATAGGCACTGATGTGTCTGAATATGAGTTCTCCCATTCTCTTGGGAGTTAGCTAATGCTAGATGTGTCCCCTTCCAAAGATAAAGGGAGGACTTCAAATTGCCGTATGCTTTATATCTTTTGAAGGTTTGTAATGTAACATTTCTTGAGTACCAGGAATTTTTGTTCAAGGATATGGGGGCAGTCATCACAGTTCTTTCCTGACTGTGCATCTTGTGTGTGATACTATCATTAACTAACCCTTCATGAGGAGGTAAGCACTCTCATATGCTTTTTCAGTAGGCATGGTGCTCTGAAATCACTTTTTCCCAGTAAGGTTTTTCAGACAGCAAATTAGATACGCTCTGGATAAAAGTCTGTTCTTTAGCATCCTATTCTAGCAGGTCAGGAAGAGTAAGCATTATTTTTTTCTTGGATAAAACTTTGTAAAATTCTACCAGTTTCTATTTCAACTGATCTAAGTTCTCTTTTCTTAATTTGAATTCCAAATACCTAAAACATCCTGTATGCTTTAATTGACACTATGTAAAAATAATGCATCTAGATAGCTAGGTTTTACTTTCAGCATCCTATTTTTGTAAACCAAAATTATCTTGGCTACACATTGCAACATACATTTTTAAAAGAGCCTGTGTTTTGGCAACAACTCACCACGTAGTGACAGAACAAGGAGAAATGGTTTTAAACTGAAAGAGGGTAGATTTACATTGGGCATAAGGAAGAAATTTTTTATGATGAGGGCAGTGAGACACTGGAACAGGTTACCCAGAGAAACTATGGATACTTCATCATTAGCAGCTCTCAGGGTCAGGTTGGACGGGGCTTTGAGCAACCTGATCTAGTTGAAGATGTCCCTGGCCATGACAGGGAGGTTGGACTAGATGATCTTTGAAGGTCCCTTCCAACCCACACCGTTCTATGATTCTATAACATGAGAATGAAGATATGTCTATACAGTAAAATGGGAGAACCAAAATGATGTTATATTCTTTAAAATTGAGTTGTAAGTCAATGATATAAATGAGAATACATGTTAATTGTGGTACAGCAAGTACATTTAGCACATATTGTCTTGCACTCTAAGTTTCAGAAGGTTCAATAAGCTTCGGGAATGCATTTATGTTTTGTTAAACACTCTCAATTATAAAGAGTGCAGTATAATGAAAACCAGGCATATATTAAAAAAAAAACCCAACCAAACAAACCAAAACAATCCTGCCAGAAATATAAGTTAGCGGCTAACAGACTGCATACAGTAAGCCAAAGAGCAAAATATAATCAGAAGCCTGATGCTGACAGCTAGGAGGAGTGAAGTATGTTGAGGTATTCTTAACAAATGATGAAACTCCTATCTGAGAAACTGATTACTAATGTAAAGGTAGAGAAAGAACACTCATTCATCAGTTAATTTTGTTTCCTCTGAGACTCCACTAAAATAACAGCTATATCTGACTTCGGTAAATATGCTGTAGTAAATAACCTTTATTCCCACTTCTTCATGATCATGCACTCTCTTTCTGAAATCTTTTTACCTCTATACATCATGGTGGGTAGACTAGTGAAAGGGCAGATAAGGAGCATCAGAATCCTAAGCATTGTCTTGAAAATCATAGTTTGTTTTTATCTGACTAATTTGCAAATAAGTTAAACTAAATTGTCGGTCTAGAAGTGGCAGAAGTACTTTTGTATTAAATGCTACAAGAATTTGAGCATTTAAGAATGTATGAATATCTTCTTTTATAAGTGAAATAAAGTTATGTGAGTATATATGAAATACCATATACGCGTATAAAATCATGGAATCACAGAATGGTTTGAGTGGGAAGGGACCTTAAGGAGCATCTGGTTCCAACTTCCCTGTCATGGGCAGGGAGATCTCCCACTAGACCAGCCTCATCCAACCTGGCCTTGAACACTTCTGGGGGGGGGGCAGCCACAACTTCCCTAGGCAATCTGTTTCACTCTTCAACCTCACAGTGAAGAATTTCTTCCTAATATCTAACATAAATATACCCTCTTCCAATTTAAAGTCGTTACCCCTTGTCCTATTACTACATGACCTTGTAAAAACTCCCTCTCCAGCTTTCCTACAAGTCCCTTCAGGTACTGGAAGGCCACTAAAAGGTCTCCTTTCTCTACTCCAGACTGAACACCCCCCTCTCTCTCAGCCTGCCTTCATAGGAGAGGTGCTCCAGCCCCTTGATCATCTTTGTGTCCCTTCTCTGGACTCACTCCAACAGCTTCATGTTCTTATGTTGAGGACTCCAGAATTGGACACAGTATTCCAGGTGGGATATCATGAGAGTGGAGTAGAGGGGGAGAATCACTTGTCTTGCCCTGCTGGTCACACTTCTTTTGATGCAGCCCAGGTTATAGTTGGTTTTCTGGGCTGCAAGTGCACATCGCCAGCTCATGTTGACCTTTCATCAATCAGCACCCCCAAGTCATTTTCCTCAGGACTGCTCTTAATCCATTTTGAATTCCATCCTAAATATTTTAGCTATGTAAAAATGTGATTTATATTGTAATGTATTTCTAGTATTTTGTCTTGTTTCTTAGCCATTTATATATATCAGGAAATGTTAACAAGATCTTCTTGTTGGTTTTGGTATAATATATTTAGGTTGCCAAAATACACACACACACACACATACACACACACACATAATCTCAGAAGTTAACAAGACTTGCTTGTTCAAGAGTATGGACTTTTGTGAATAAGTGTTTGCGAGAAGTGGATAATAATGGAAGATCTTTCTACAATCTCAAGAAATTGAAAAAGAAGCTTTGGGTTTGTTAATTTCAGTAGTCTTTTGCTTAACAAGAACTCAGAAATCCAACATATAGGACTACCATCAATACATAAATATGCTAAATATATGGGAGTAAAAGGTGGATGAAGCAGAATTAATATGACTTGTATATGAATTTTTCATGAGGAGCAAAAATTATGAAAGTCACTGGTTTTCATAGAATCCATTACTATATCCAAATTTGCTGTGATTCATCCATGTTTTCTCCAAAGCTGGTGTCACAAAATCCACTTCTTTAAGCATAAGGATTTATGTCATCTAAAGAAAAATACTATATCTACAAAATACAAGAAAACAATCACAAGAAATACAAATTAGCAATGAACATAAAACCTCCTTTTTCTGATCCTTTCTCCTTGTCCTGTGTTTCTCCTTCCATTATAATCAATACAGAGGTATAGGTTAATACGGTGCTTGAATTGGCTTTGTAAGAAATGAGTAAGCTGTAATATAATCAGATGACCAGAAGAAATGAAGTGGTATGGAAAAAGAACTTTGCACACATATACTATACTTTACCATCAATGTACCTTAACTATGCACTAGACTTCGTGTATTTAAGCCAGGTCACTGGGTAGCCTCTGATCTGGATTGAACTGGTGACCTAAGTATGGAAAGCTGAGAGAGTCACTACTGATAACCTAACTTGGAAATTCAGACATCAGTATGATGTAGAAGATAATATGGCCCTCTAGCACCATGGGGTCAACAGTAGTCTAATGCAATGTCTCTATATTACAAGGCAATTCCATTTTGGACGTATCACTGTTTAAAAGACAAAGTTAAGTTCTTTTTCATAATGATCATATTCCATCTTCTCTGAGAATTGAGGGACAAATATGTTTAATTGCTAGCATTTTAAACAAAGCCTTTGTTTCTCTCCTTTCTAAGTGGATTTGATCCAGAAAAACACAGTGATACTCAAGACATCACCCTGCTTTGATTTATGGGTCCTTTTATATAACGGGCAATCCTCCCAATCAGTAGGAACCATTGTGATTTTTATGACTTACAGTGTAATGAATCAAAGCCGAGTATTACATAAGCAACACACAAACTGTGGTCTTCAAGCATTACTTTTTCCTCCCTAAATAAGTGCTGGAAAAGGACCTCTTTTTTTCAATAACGATGTGTCTATGAAAGCTACAATCTAATTAAATACCCACTGTTTTAGTGAAGAGGGGAATATCACTGCTTATTGCCTGCTAGTTATAAATATTCCAGCCTTTTATTTATTTTATATATATATAAATAAATATAAAAATAACAGTAGGCCTGCATATGTCCTTCTTGGAAAAATTTTGCCTGGAGGATTGTGGTAACATTACACAGAGATTACATAGTTACTCCAATAATTTCCCAGGGATGAAAGCAAAGCCAGAAATTCTTAAATGCAAACTTGTGTAATGATAGGTCATTGCAATATACTCCATTATAAAATCTTCGGAATAGGGCTTGGGATATTTCATCCAGCACCTGGAGCGTTGAATACTTTGATCTACTCTAGACAAGGTTAAAAGTGAGGAACAGTGCAAGTCTAAACACTGATATGATAAAAGCCAGTCCTCAAGTCATACTGAAATTAATAGAATGACAAACTAGCCTAGAATATTCAGGCAAGGTTGCAGCTGGTACGTATGTTGTTGCATTTGCTTGCAGTTCCCAAGACCTCTGATTCCAGAGGTAAGGATGAAGTAAGTACATACTTTATATAACATACCAGAAGACTAATTATTTTTATGTAAGACATCATATAATGTTCTGGACTGAGGATTATTTGTGTTGTTGCCTACACCTGCCTGTTACTGGGCAGATATTTTGCCTAGCCAGCTGGAGACCTGATCCTGCAATGACCTTCATCCTCTGTGCTGGTCCCTCCAATGTCAAGACACTGAACAAGCATGGGGTCTGCTGGCATGACCTAAGTGAGGGTGAAACACCTTTTCTTGGGGGTTTGTGTGGATCCCTGTTGTGTGTGCAGGTGCACTTAAGTTTTTTCACAAACTCTTAGAAGTACATCCAGAGAATGTGCGTCTATAAGACAGGATTTATGACTCACTTTTTTCCTCTGAGTTTTCCAGAACCCTTTTGATTGTATTTTGACTGCCCTGGCAAAATCTGTCCTGGAGTGGGCAAGTGAGATTGCTCGTGCAACAAAACCAGATCT
This sequence comes from Aegotheles bennettii, assembly GCA_013398125.1. Taxonomy (NCBI): domain Eukaryota; kingdom Metazoa; phylum Chordata; class Aves; order Caprimulgiformes; family Aegothelidae; genus Aegotheles; species Aegotheles bennettii. The sequence continues at coordinate 30,437 of VZRW01006071.1, read as the reverse complement.
GGAAGGCAGCTCTTCAAGGCCTTTAACTCACTTTTTTAATTGCGGTGGGGGAGAAAGATAAGCAGAAGCCCTCTTTGCTAGTCGTGCACTGTAAGAAAAGTAATTGGCACCACTCTCTTTCTCTCAGGCTAATGTAAATTGTGTTCTCCCACTCTTCATCCAGTAGACCAGAACTGACACAAGCTGTGAGGGAAAACACTTCTGCAGTTTTGCACCAACTATTACGCAAGTTTTTATTAATCTTATTTGTCCACCTCCCCTAGGGACACACTATTTAAAGTAAGTTGATTTTCTGTCCCTTTGAAAAACTATAAGATATATTTCATCCTCTCAACTGGGTGATGGGAGAAGAAATAGCTTCTTAAAGCAAGAGCATTGCTAGTCATTGGAAGGCTTCATATATGATAAAGTCTAAATGCTAATTTATGTTGCTTGATCTCATACTGAGACGCTATCAAGAACTTGCTCTACTGTTTCAAGGAGTGTCCACGTGATGATGAACAGTACTTGAATGACCCTTCCTCAAAACAAGCACTGGGATTATGCCAATGACAGTTCTTTGTTGCTGATAAGGATGGTTGTTCCCTTTGGGATCTCTCTGAATTTACGAATTTCCCTTTTACAAGAGCTAGTAGAGCATGCAGGATGGATGTGTGTCCAAGTGTTACTTCGAAGCTGAATGAAGTTACAAAGCATAAGGATTTCTTGTGATCCAGCCAAAAGTTACAGACAGGTCTTGTGTGCCTCTGAGAAAAGTAAAGTTGAATGATAGACAAGAGTAAAGCTGTCCGGAAAGACTACAGGAGAAGGATCTAGGAAAGCATTTTAGAGGTTTGTGTCTGGGATGAATAATCAGTTATTCACATTGGGACTATTTTTTAGGCAAAATGATGAAGGTTTTTTTATTTTTATTCTCTGCCAGTCATCTTAGAGTTAAGGATGAAGACAGCCTTTCCACCACAATTTAATCTAAGAAATAAAAATAACACCATTCGAAGGAAAGGGAAAATTCTTGCTGAATTCTCAATAGGTAAGGTGGATTTTGTGTCTCACCTAGGCTGTTTATATCTACTATGGCTCAAAGCAATATTTTTGTTCTTTTGAGGCTCAGTTTCTTTTGTTGACTTTCAATCTCAAAATACATATTTGGTTCAATCTCTAACTTGTAAAACTTCTTGCTTTACTCAGGTCTGGCTTTGAGACACTGTTATGGAAACAGTCTTCTGTCTAGCCAAAGAGGGAAAATGAACTTTCCTAATTGGATTTATAGTAAGGCATAGATTTTAATTTTAAATACTGACACTAGTAATGCAGCAATAAAAGTTATCCTATATGTGTAATTCTTCTCTGAAGAATTTAAAGGGACATAACATGAATAGACTTCCTAACTGTAGACAGGCATGAGGTGAATATATTTATTGGCCTTTGCTGTAATATTTATTTGGATTAGGAATTTTTTCTGATATTTAAATCCAGAAAGGGCCTTCCCTTTTAGCTTTGTATTTGGGACAAATTAGTCATTCTGAAGCTTTTAAGTAGAATTAAGCACAAAGATTTAAGTTAATGTCTCATGTTCCTTTTTGGAACAGTCTTAACAAGAAGATTATTTGAAATGATAAATCCTATGGTTTGCCTTAAGATTTTCAAGTAAATTTTAATGTAAAGCTATGCCCACAATAAAGAAACAAGTAGGCTGGAATACAGAGAGTGGACCTAGTTATTTTATTCTACTAAGAATAACAATTTATTTTTCTGTAGTAGGACAAAATGTAACCTATCAGAGGGATCTTTCTTGAGCGGAAATCCTCTTTATTGACATCCTTTCTAGATATTTGATCAGTCTTGTACCATTTCTGACAACAGAAAGAGCATCAGTTTTCAAAGCTGTACTTTAGGTGTCATGAGTTTGGTAGATGAGAGAATCCTCTGTGTGGTTCAATTTAAAGATGGCATGTATAATAGTGTGTGTTGCTAGAAAAGTGATTATGGAGGATTTCATGTGTGAACAGGATTAATAGAATGTTTCCTCAACTTTAAAACTACAAAGCTATTACATTTGCAATATACATTATCCATAAAGTAATTATTTTCACGAGTCTCTATCCTTACTTTCACATGAAGGGAAGTTCTTTAGAGACTTTAATAGGCTATTACTTTTGCCATGATTATCTGTATTCACATACTGTACATTATTTTTGAATCACATATTTTTTTCTGATGCATAAAGCTAAAAGTAAATTTTTTTAATTTTTTTTTAAAAAGGTTTCTTTTCAAGGGCTCTTTTGACACTTAAGTTGTTAAACACTTGGATGTCAGGTAGTGTAAGATCTATACTTTTCTGTATGATTCGGTTTTCAAAACTATCTTCCCACTAAATTCCCTTGAAACCTCATATGTTTTTTAGAAAATCAGGAGAGCTTTCTTGGTTTTAGGTGCTGCTGGTAGGACTGTGACATTACTTTCAATGTCACATTCCATCACACCTGCGTTTGGGAAGGGTTAAACAGGGAATACAAAAGGAAAGAAGTTCTCTTAAAAAGGTTAAACTTCCCACTCTCAACAAGCTGATATGTCTAATGTACGAGGTATCCTCTTTGAAAAAGGTTGTTAAACATGAATTTTGTTTACATATAATGTCATGCAGTTATCAGCATAATCAAAAACTTACTCAATCCTTTTCTAATTCTAAAGTGATTAGCAAGGGCTGAGAAATCACCTTATCTCACTAAAACACAGGTACGAACACAGAGTAAATATTTTGGTAAACAATTATTCTACCCTTGCATATTCAGCAGTGTGCTAAATTATGCATAATCTTGCATAAGTAATAAGTGAAGGTAGCTTAAATTCAGGGTTTTTTTACCTGACCTATTTCTTTCAGTGCTGTTAGCTTCTTAAATCATGTATGAGCTTTCCGTAAGGCTTCAATGAGTAGTTCTAGTGGAGAGACTTCAGTAATAAATTTCAGGAGAAGACAAGTTTTTTGACAGGCATAATGCAACACATACAGAGTTTGGAACTCACACTCTGGGAATTTAGAGCAATCCTTGCAAAGCAGCTTTTCCCTGTTACATTAATAGAGAAAATGAAGTATGAAAGTCCTCAGGAATTACTGCTAGGTGTAATTTAAATAATTTACCAGAAGACAGTTCAGCACATGCATAGAACAGGGGCATACAGAGTTTGCCATAAGCAGTTTATAAATAAACTATATTCTGCTGAAGTAAGCCAGGCATAAATTATAACTATTCCTTTTGTGGCTATACTCTGTTCCTCATTGTAATAGTTATTTAAAAAAAAAAAATCTGGGTTATGACCTTCTGCTAGAAATCATAGGCTATGCCTGCCTTGTACCTTGCTTATGAGCATGCTTACATTTAATAGTTTGGCTGCTATGAGATCAAAGTAAAATTACTATTGCTGTGGGAGAAAAAAAAAAGTGCATTACATTTCTATAAACAGAATCTAGGTAGAATTTTGTAGCTCAGTGGAGAAAGGAGTGTTCAGTGCCAAAGACCATTGACTAGCATCTGACCATTTCATGAAAACCTTATGCAGTTTTTCAATATATTATTCTATTTCTAGCCTCAAGTGCTGCAAGTTAAAATGACAGAATAACTTGAAAGTACCAATATAAAATATGAAATTAAGATACTAAAGAGTATGGAAAGGGTAGAGAATTTGTTAAATACACTTGTAGATACTGGATGGCTCCTACTACTGCACAGGAGCTGCAACCCTAACCATTAGTGTTATTAAGGACTGTTAGCATTTAACAACCAGAACTGTTCTCATTTGTTTTGTCAGTGTTCAGAAATAAGACTCCAAGGTGAGAGGTCAGACAATCCAGAAACAGCCATTGATTTTTGAATACCAAATTAAAAATATATTAAATATATTTTATTCTGACACCTCTAAGTACTGCATAAAGAAAAGGAAAACATGAACATGATTTAATGTTGTTTTTCCCTTTTTATATTATGCAGGTTATGTGATCTCTGATTCCTATTGAACACACACGAACACAAACATTCTCTCTGGTCTTATGTATTTCACCTTTTTGTTTTTTAATATTATGTGCTTTTCTTAATTTATTCTTAATTAACTCTTTTCCATCTAATTATGGATAAAGCATTACAGCCACTGGAGCTCATAAGCAGTCACAGGTCAGAAAGAAGGGCTTGCAATCTTTTTGTCATTTTGAGTAAAAAAACTAACTCATATGCTTAACCTTCAAACAAGTCACTAAAGATGTTTACATTTCTGTTGGAATCTGAGATTTTTCTGTGAGATTTACTAAGCAGTTTTACCTGCAGTCATGTATAAATATAGACAATCTGAGACATTCTGATATTTTTGTAGATTTCTATTGGCTAAAATATTATCTACATTTTAATTGTTTGAATAATTATATTAGTACATTCATAGTAATAGTTATCTTTTTATCTAATTATATATGTATATAATCATATCAGTAATTGCATTGATTAAATATATATATCTGTATTACTACAGCTACACAATGTATAATGTCTGTATAAATAATTCAAGCTCTTCTTAACCTAGCATTCATCAGCTCACCCAAGTACTCTTTGCAAAACTTGTGCTAGTGTAAGAATGAACAAGGACAACAGGTTAAAAATGCCCTTAGTTCTTAGTTTTGCTTCTCTCCTTCTGAAAATATTTATGTAGAGGGAGCAGGGGAATCTGCATGCTATGGGGAGTCCTGGCTACCCCTTCCAAACTGTGCTGGGAGATGAAGCACTGTCTGTACTTCACCTCTATCCACAGAACCGTGGATAATTTCGCAAGTTCTCATTCACAGCGGTCCAGCTTCCACAGTGTTTTAGTCCAGGTTGTGCTCCCCACCAAAAGTGGCACTGAAATGCTCTCCCACCTAAGCAAGCAAAGCTTTATATGAGTGCAGTCAAGTGGGGGCCAGACCTCATCTCTCAGATTCTACTGGTCTCTCTGGTCACGTTCTTGAGATAAGCCACTAATTTCACTATTTCTTTCATAAATTCGTATTTGTTAGATGTTTATTATGGTTTAATCTGGTTTTCCCAGAGCAAGGACAGGGTTTGTGACAGCTGCTGTTTGGGATGAAAAATCCTCAGTCATGTTCCTGATAAATGGAAAAGTATTTTCCATGTCCAGATGTAAAAATTCCATATACTTAGCCATTTCCCCTAACTATCCTTTGAATGGCCTGTGAATTTCATTTTCTCATCTAAAGAAAAAAATGACTCATTATCACTCTGGTTAAAGCAGTTGTCTTTCTTAGCGTAGAGGCTTTTTCCATTATTAGACTGAATCATTAGAAAATTAAGTAGTGTTAACAAGAAATTTCTCCTTAATGTGCAATAAATACAGGTTGTTGGAATGATAAAAACAGTTTAGTTCAAACAATTTAATTAACGTTCTTACAAGGATTGCTGAAAATAAAGTGCAAAATAAAATAAAATCACTGTCATGATCCAGACCTTGTGTTGCAAATGAAAAACACAGTAAAGTGTCATAAATTTCAGCAGCTCAATTTGGGTTCACTTAGTCAAACTATGACAAAAGCAAATGTTTTGTCACTTTCAGACTGTTACCAGGAAAAATTGTAGTGCATAATTAATGATAATCCACTCTTTAATTTGTATATATAAAGGCACAAGAAGTTGCCATTGATAGCACAGAAATAATATCATTTTTAGTGTTAAAGCAGTAGAATAGTTTCATCTAAAACAAGTCGGGAAAGATAATGAAAGGTGTCAGAGGCACAATAAATAAGATTAGAGTGGACAAGGAGAAGTGAAAAGTATTAACTGCATTGAAATTTTCAATTAGAAAGACAAAGCAAATCCTTTATGAATCGTGTCCTCCACCTGCTTTTAGACCTTTCTGAATAAATGCAGTTGAATTACCTGAATACTGGTTAGTACAAAATTAAGCTCTTTGAAAGGAATGAATTACGGATTTATGTGGTTACTCTAGATACTAAAGTAATTTTTAAGAACACAGCTAGGCTTCAAGATCTTCAGCGCCTGTGCTTGAAAAGGCTAGTGGTAATTAGCTGGTCACCTTTCTAAGCAGACCTGCAATATCTGAACATCAGCTTAGCAATGACAAAATGCATTATGTGCTGGATGCTATGAATCACTTTGCTTTTCCAGTTTACTTGCATGGATGGTGCTTCTGGGTAATGCATCTTGTCGAATATGAGGACTACAGAAAAGCCAGCATGAGGTGAATGATTAGGTGGAAGACAGTTTTCATCAGCTCACTTCCGATATACTTGTAACATGAATTGACATTGAATTTTCTCTGTAATGAAGCAAGTTTGTCCACATGAACTTTCTAATTTTGTCTCTCTTGCTTAGAAAATATAACAATTATTTCTTCTGTCCAAGGACAATTTCATCTGCCCAGACAATAGGGCAGACTCAGCAAGCAATAGGGATTGTGGGTTTTAAAACAACTGTATAACAGGAGATGTTAGGAGTCCAATCACCATTTGTTACTATGCCTACGCATTGGGTATTTTTTTCTCTTTTGAGGCACCAGTCTTGGGATCACAGTTATCTTGGAACTGTAGGACTTTGACCCTTTGGCTTGCAGCCATGATTTATACCAAACCTAGTTCTTCTATCTGAGTGAACAGGACACCTGGCTAGGTGGTTTGCCACCCAAAGCATAACCAATGTGTTGGTAAGTCTCTTAAGGTCACATGTGAGGAGCAGCTTCAGAGCAGAACATTTTATAGATGTCACTAAGTGTGATTTACACTTTCCTAGTACAAGGTGGGGTTTTTTATTTTATTTTAATTACCTGAATGTCTTGGAGTTCTGAAAATAATTGCCAATTACTGTGTGAACCACATAGGAGTCATGAGGTGGCAAAATACCAAGTCTTTAACAGCAGTTATTTAGGGATGCCTTCGATATTCCTATTCATTGTGCATGCCACACTGTTTCCAAGAACTGTTAAAGTTGTTAAGATTGTTCTTTTTATTAGAATCCTTTTTGTCTTCTTTAGTGAATCCTCAGCTGTGTCTCAGATTCCCAGGATCCTGCACTGAAAATGAAATGTTGCTAAAGTTATTATATTGTAAATACTAAGTAATATCGACAAAATTTTCTCTTCCGGCTGTGAGGAACTGATGTGTTAAACAGGTTATTCTAGACCTGCTTTCCTGTAATAAACCTGAAAAAAAGGAGACTCTAATAAGCATGCTTTCTAAATGCAATATGTAAGTCTAGATGGAATTTCAGAGCAATATTTCATGCCTCCTGTCAACACATAAGGATAAAATGCTGTGTCAGAGACTCGGCATGGTAGGAGAGGTGAAAGTAAGAGGCAGTCCAGAAATTTATTAGTTACAGGGGCACTAAGGCTATATCTATGCTAATAAACTCAGTGTACTATCCTCCGCAACAGGTTGACTGTGCCCAGGCTGCCTGCTAGCTATGGCCATTGGAAAGTCCAGCTTCTGCATGACACCCATGAAGTCCTTGAGAGAGCACTGACTGATGTGAACCATTTTCTTAGGTTAGAGTTTTGAAAGCTGTGAGCCACTTCTCAAGAATATTCCAGAGACTGTTTAATTTACTAGCACAGATGTAGCCTATAGGCCTGCTCCCCCTGTTTTTATATTGGAAGTGTAACGTGACATAAAAGGAATCAAATGAAAGCTGTAACTCTAGTCCACTCCTACAATGCATCTCACTCCTGCACCATGAACTTTCCCAGCCAGGTTAAATGTATGGATGATGAGACGAGATACCTCTTCAGAACTCCCCTTAGCCCCCAGGAGCAGAATTTACCAACCAAATCCCTTCTACATTTTATCTATTAGTTGTCATCTTTGTCAGCACACACCACTAGAATCACAAGCAATTAGCTCCACTACAGGCCGTACTTACACTGTCTAGTGTTTGTTTTCTGCCCAATTGAACCCTTGTGTCAGTCGAATGCTGACACCCACCTTTGACAGATTCCACCAACCCTAAATGGATCTAACTCAGCATATCTGCTACACTTGCACATAAGCACCATATCACTAGCATTCTGAGTGACCTTAGCAGCCTTCCAGTTTGCACTCGTTCTGGCCTTATCCAAGTAGGCTTACTCAGTGTCTCTGCATTAATTTTCCCTGCTGTTCTTTTAAACACCGGATAGCTGTAAAGCATGTCAGGAAGTGTTCCTTTTGCTGTAGCATGATATTGAAGTTTTCTTTGAGCAGTTGTGAGAGAGGACATTGTGTGAACAATTCTTACCCCAGAGAGGTCAGCTTCAGTGTTAATTGACCTGTTTCAAATTTGGTAATAGAGATATTGAACAGTCTGGTAAACCTCTTCCCTCATTCCTTTCCATTCTGAAATTCTGAAGGCAGAGAATAATATTAAGAAACCTGATAGCAAATAGCCTTCAAACCTGAAACCCAGTAAGTTAAAACCTTTTAAATGTATAGGAAGAAATAAAATGTGAATTTAATAACTATCTTAGTGCATTCACTTACTGAAGCAACTTGTATGTGAAATTCTAGGTGGAATGGGGAATGCTGAAGCAACCGAGAGTAAGGATCAATATTTTAATTTACATAAGGCATTTACATTGTGGGTGAGATAAATGGCTAGATATTTCCCTTTTCCTGTTATAGGAACCATATCAAAGAGGTCGGAGTGTAGGCAATTAGTTTTAGTGTCACAGGTAATCTTAAAAAGGCCCAACAATTTTAAGTGCTACCTGTGCCTGTCTTCTATCCTCAGATATTCATCCCAGCATTTAAACAAATTTCAGTTTAGTTGTTCATACATGAAACCACATTTACATTGTGTGGTGCAAAATCAGTTTAGAATGCAATATTTTTGTGAATGTTTATTAACTATAGCAAATGTTTCTAATTTTGTAGAAAAAGGGACTTTTTCCAGTGGCATTTATTATTTTCAGTTTCTGTGAAATTGTGTAGGTCTTCATGAAGATTCCTCATCGGGCTTAAAGACTGAGTATTCTGTTTCCTCTGGAGGTCTTATATGTGTGCTTGTATATGTTAGAGAACTAAAAAGGTGCTACTAATGACAAAAATTTCCCTTTAAAAACCCAGTTTAGTGACTAGTCTTTGGTACTGATGACTACGTTTAACTACATGGAGTGGCATTTTGTTGGAAGGTTTTGCCCAAGTTTCCCCAAGAGAAGATTAATCTTAATGTAGACTCCTCAGTCTCAAGTACCCCATGCCTCCACATGCACTTTTGATGTGACATCTGTGTTTCCTAAAATACTGATCTTGTTTTCTTTTCTTTGTGTAATAGTACAACTATATAAAGTCATTTCTGTCTGGCCTTTTCTGTAGATTTCTTCCTCTTTCTGAGTTTGCAAACAACATTCACCTTCCAAATTTCTTGAAAGAGAAATAGATATCTGAGTATCAAAAGCCTTTATAGAATCATAGAATCATAGAATCATTATGGTTGGAAGGGACCTCCAGGGTCATCAAGTCCAACCTTTATCCCATCATATTCCTAACCATTGGACCATCAGACCATGGCCTCAAGTGCCTCATCAACCCATTTTTTGAACACCCCCAGGGACGGTGGCTCCACCACCTCCCTGGGCAGCCTAGTCCAGTGCCTAACCACCCTCTCAATAAAGAACTTCTTCCTAATATCCAACCTAAACTTCTCCTGACGTAACTTGAGGCCATTTCCTCTCGTCATGTCATTAGCAACTCGGGAGAAGAGACCAACACTTTGACTATGGGTGTAGTTTATATTATATTAACATTAATTACTGCAGGTATTTCTCAGTAAAGACAAATAGATTGCACATTAGTACATCCTTGTGCAATTCTTCTGCTCTTCCCGGCAGACAACAGAGGAGGCAGTTCGTCTGGCCAAGCACAGGTTTCAAACATCGCAGCCTGTCATCACCACAGGGGGAGCGCTGCCCCCACTCCACTTACAGTACCCCATCCTCCTCTGCAGCATATCAAGCAGGTCCTGCTGAACTTTTTAACCACAGCAACTTGAGCCTTCTGGAAGCCAGACAGCAGCAAGTACCCTATCCCCACAGCAGCAAGTCCCCTATCTCCACCAAAATTCCCAGTGGGTCTTGCAAGATGCTTGAGCCCTGCAAGGCTCCTTTGGGTTTGGAAAACAAGGAGAATGCTCCCCCCACTTGCTTCTCCCAGCTGCACTCTTGGGAACTAAAGGGCTTGCTACAGGCTTTCTAAGCAGGTCCTTCTGTGCCTGTTTGCCAGCTAATGCCTAACTGCTGGGCTGCTGCAGTAGAATCTGGTTATGTACAGTGAACCAGCTGCAGGAGTCATCTGATCATAACAGAAGTCATAAGGAAGGAAGGGAACAAGGGGAGAAAGGAAGGAAGGGAAAAGGACATTGATGTTCAGTAATACTAGCCAAGAAATATATCATGTGATCGGTGTGCTCAGCATCACAGAAGCTAGCAAAAGATCATCACTCTACACTCATTCAACAATTTAAACTACGGAGAACTGTGAAGCTATGGGGTTGGGATGGCTAAGTACATAAAATTTTAAAAAATGAGAGTCACTTGAAAACATAAAGACATTCAAACATTTTTCTTGTGCTAAATCCAAGAGAAAATATATGCTGTAGTTTTGTTATTTCTGTGTGTATGTGTGTGCATGTGTTTGTACATTTGGATGTATGAAACAGCTTTTATCTTTCTAACGTACAATATGCCCTCTTACTTTCTTAGCAATACTGACACTGCAGATAATGATTTTGCTTCTCCTATGTGTACTTCTGTTCTAATTGTACTGAGTTTCCGAAGTACATCTTCAAACACAGTGTGGACAGAAAAGCATTTTCACGCTACTAATTTATACACATATAAGCACTTGGAATAGGGAGACTTCATGTATTCCAGCTATTGCATATCACCTTGCATAACAGTCCAAAAACCAGTTAACAATGTCATGGTTTCTTTTTTGTGCTTTTAGGTATGTATGACTTCTGGTTCTGAAAGACGTATAAGGCAGTGATGTTCTCTCTCTGTAGTCTTTGGTATTAGGCAATAGAATAAGCTGATTGACAGATGAAGAGTTATTTGAAATAATTATTTTTTTCACAGCTCCTTCCCACCTGACCTGCAGAATATGGGGGAACAGGGCAGAACCCTGAGAAATGCTCAGGTGTTGGGATTGACTGTTGTTTGCGCTTTAGGAAAAGGCTCATTTTATGAGAGTGTGCCTTGAGTGGGGGAGGGGACAAAAAGGATGCTTTGAATACTCCTGCTTTCCTGAACTCTGTTGTGAATGAATCTCCTAAGAGCACTGGTGTAATTGTGACTGTAGTGACAGGGGGAAATGAGCTCTTCGGTGTGGTTTTAACTCCATTCCTCCACAGACAGCCTGCTGGTTCCTTACAGACATCACCTCATGCCTCAGAGAAGCACTGGATTTGCAAATTTTGCTCCTCAGTTTATCCCTGGAATTTAATTGAACCTTTCACTTTCATCATAACAAAGATATTTGCTATACCTTAATCCAAAATCCATATGCTAAAGACTCAGTAAACTGCCTTTTTTTTTCCTTGGATATTCAGAAGGATTTTATATCATTGTGTGAATAATATCTCTCTGCAAAGTGGCTAATAGTTTCATCTGCTTTTATATTAGCAGCAATAATAGTGTTGCAAAAGAAACCATTTTTGGCAATAGGAATGAGAGGTTTACGGCAGTCATAGCTTTTAAGATCCCAGTTTAACACAGCATTTAAGCACGCACTTACAGCAAATGATCTGAAACAGCAATGCTGGGGCAAAAGTACCAGTGGGTCTTTTAAACAGTGACCCACATACCTCTTTGGAGGACATCCAATATTTTAAAGTTGTTTCTGTGCTCTCCTGGAATAATTTGAAATACAAAACTCTCTATTTTGGGGTCAGTCCTATGCTATGGTCTTTTGACCATCACAAGGGTAGCCAGTTATAGCTTTCAAACCTGAAGGAAAGTGCACGCTGACCTACGTAGTTTCTCTATGGGTTATTTTCAAAGATCACACCACAGAGTTTGCTGCCCACCACTGTAAAGTATTACCTCACAAAAAATTTAGTTTCAGAGAACCAAACAGAGCATTTAAACTGGAATCTTATGAGATCATCGTTCCTTTGCCCTCTGACTTCACCATCCCTTCTTTCTTCTCTCTCTTCTTCCCCAGCTCTCTGTTTTGACCATGTCATAAGTCTCAGGAGGTTCTGTGGCTACCTTTGTTATGGGGTTTAACAGATTAAAGGCCCCACAAATAACCTGATCTTTCTGGTAATACACTGAATATTAAAGTAAAATATTATAGACTTGTCAAGACAGATAAATCTGGTAAAAAACTAGGTCTGTGTACATGCTTGAACATATATACGCAGAAAATCATAATGTAGCTAAAGATTGAAGAGCCTGGAGAGTGAAGAGTAAGTGGAAAGTGATTAAATGGTAAGTGATATCTTAAAAGCATATGAGAGATTTTAAAAGGATCCACGCAGAAAACAAAGAGCTATTAGTTAAAAAGGTAAATTGCAGATAGCACTACTCTAATATCAGTCCCACAATAGCCATCAGAGATGAACCAGTAATGTAATTTCTTTTAAATGGATGCTATTCTAGTCACACTTATCATCTGCAGAGAAATATTTCTAATATCTATACCAGATGATAAAACTATTTTCATTTATTATTGTACTAGGTTTTTTTTCCCAAGGTTCGTACTACATTTTACTTCTTTCTGCATGTAATATTTTTTGATTCTGTGACAAACATTGATCTTGCAAAGTTGTCTCATTTTGATTTTTTTTTTATATATATTTTATAATACTCCCTCTCTCACAACATTTTAACAGGACTATCTGGTTTACTTATTTCTAAATGAAAAATAAAACCTAAATAATTTTCAGAAATGGATTTCTGCTGAGTTAATGAGTGATGGATAGTGGTGAAATAATGCATTAAGTACATACTCTGGCCTTTGGGGAATAAAACAGGGGTATTTTCCATTTTGTACATTAGAACCACTTTGTAGATCAGACTTTCAGATCTCCATTCACAGTGGCATTAAACACCACTGTCTAATTATTATGCCTCTGATATAAATACACCAAATGTTAGCAGCATTGGAGAAGACATAAATGAAACTGAACATTAGCCCTGTGGTAGATTCTATAAAGAGTTTGCTGTGTAGCCAGCTGAGAGGAGTAATTTCTGTTTTCCAGTCTGTAACTGGAGAATAAGATGCACTATGTTTCAAGGCCTTGAAAGATCATTTTATAATAAGACTAACATAGCTAAAATAATTTATTTTATCTGAGTGAAGGTAGGGACTATTTGACTGTGATCTATGAATACCTGTATAAGGAAGATATTTCTTGTAGAAGGGTTCTGTAATCTAGTAGAATAAAGTGCAATGAGATACCATATTTGAAACCTCAAAGCTATACACGTTCAGACAAATATTACAAGGGAAAAGTCAATTTACATTGGTATAACTAAGCTAGAGATCTCTTGGATTCTTTATCACAGTGTAGGATGAACAGTCCTTACTTCCCAAGAGGTTTATTTCATGGTCTTGCTTCATGAAGCAAACCTTACTCTTGCAGTAATATGGTTGGGCTTACTGAGGCAGAAGAACAAAACAGTTGACCATAGTTCTCACCAAAGAGATTTGGCATTTGTATATTTATTTAAAAGATGAATGCTGACAAGATATTATTTTCCTCAAACTAGGTCTTGCCTGCTATTTAATGTATGATTGCAAGTATAGGAGATTCAACTAGAAAATTCTTTGTTACACTGATATTTCTATTTAATTGTTAATTGTAATATCTGGGTTTCTTAATATGAGTTACTGTTCTTATTTAAATCAACTACAAGACTTAATACTTGAAATTTTTTCTGTAGGGTGTACAAAGACATGTCATTTTCTGATTTAGTGACCTCTTAAAAAAAATTACAAATTAAATTCCTTATTTTAAAAGTGTATATAATTCTGCTATTGTGAATACATAAATATTAAAAAAAGGATAAATAAAATGATCATTTGCCATGGCAATCTATATTGCCATAAATAATCTCAAACTTTTTCTTATTTCTTACCTCCCTTTTCAGTTTCAAGTCCATATTTTTTGATTAGTCTTGTAAGACTTTTCAGAAGGTGGGTGTAAAATATTTTATATCAGTTAAACTATAAAGAGCAAACAAACAGAGTAATTTGAAAAAGAAGTCAATCAATAATGCAAAATGGAATGCTTTTTCAAACAAAAGTAGTTAAAGTATCACATTTTTAGAAACAGTTATTTTGAGGTCATTTAAAGAAAGTATTATGGTAGGACCCTTTCCTCTGTAAATTTGATATTATTACATTTTAGCTGGTGCATACCAATTCATTCTACAAGTCATTAGAATTCTTTTTTTCAAAATACATATGCTAAATTAATTTTTCTTCTTTCACAATCAAAGCATATCCTATTCCATCTCCCTTGAGTTTTTTATCTTTAAGAAAGTCCCAGTTATATCCCACAAAAATAACTCGAGAGTTTCCATTTTCAGTGATTGGATGGATAGAATAAATAAGGTCCTTGGCCAGATAGCAGTATTTGGTTTAGATTCACTGTATTTTTCTCTAGATTGGGGCTCCATGAAACCATCTGATCTGACTATGAACGAAGTGATTTTATAGTGTTTGAAATATGCTACATATCGGGTTGTTAGAGTTTACATTGATTTAATGCATTGAAAATGTAGAAGATTGTGTGCTGGAAGACCATTTCAGAGATTTGACTGTTTTAGCACTTCCACTTACAGACTGTAGTGATATCACATTCCTGAAAAACAGGTACTTGTAAAACACCTTTTAAAATATCATTTGAATTTTCCATTAATAAAGCATTAAACATTTTTCTCAGTGTCTGCTGAAAAGCAATAAGGAAAGTGACTGTACCATCTAATAAAATACGGATCTTTCCTGATTCCCAAAACAGAATTTACATACAGTACCATTTAAAAAAATCTTACAGTCTTGAGAAATTAAAAACATTGTTTCTCACAAAGCTCTACCAGTGTAGGCTACAGAGCATGCTGAACAATATCAAAGAAGTATCACAAACTATGTGAATGATTTGCAACAGAAAAGAAGAACTTTGCTCCCAGATTTTCAGGACAAGGACTGGAGGTGATCGGGTGCTTGGATGTGAGCGAAAGGGAGAAGAGAGGCTGCCCCACACACAGCCCTTTCACCCTGGATGGGTTAGACACAAGACAGAGATTTAGGGCATTTAGGGAAAAGAAACAGAACTCTTTGTTATTTCGTATATTGAGTAATCTCCATCCTTTTTCATTCCTTACAGGGTTTGGGATACAGAAAAGTATCCCAACTCAGGATGCGTATTTCCACACGTTTGTATATACTGCATACCTCAGTAGATGTTTCTATACAAATACCTGTAGACACAGAAACACATACACAAACATGTCTTACAGCCTGCCTTTCAGTCGTTTATTCAAGTAAAATCTTCAGACTCTCTCTGTCTTTTGAGTCACATCTAAGACAGTTTCTGAGCATCACATTTAAAAAATATGGGTTGTTAGAGGTACCTTGCTGAAAAGAAATGTAATCTGCAATTATAAATACCAAAGAACTCTCAGCATTTTTGCGAAGAGTGAACAACACTGGCCACAGTGAACTGTCATATTACAGCTGAGTAATTCCTTTCTGCTTACTCATTTTCTTACTATATTCTCAGTATTCCTGGCACATCCATGTTAAATTTTTATACCCCTGTTGTGATTCTGTTCCAATGACAGAACGGCAAAAGGTAATTTTTACTTTTCTGTATAGGCAGTGAAATAAACACAAGGCAGAAATCCCGTGAAATGTTGTGAGATACATATGGGCACCAACTGATTGAATTTTCTCTGTTTCTGAGCACTGCTCACCCCAATCATGCCATAGAAATAGTTAATAAAAAGAAGCAATACGTTCCTTCTTTTTGCTTTTGCTAATAGCATTTTGTTTAATGGGTGTGTCAGATGCTCATACAACATAATGAAATATTGCAACAGAGATATTGAAAAATGTACCAGTCTGGCTGAAAGTTATTTGTTTTGAACAGTTACACGTATTAGTTTATCTGCAGCCCAGGAAATGAACTAAGATAAAGGAAAAGTGCTTTTCTATTTTCTTGATGTTGGTGTCACCCAATATAATAGTATTGTTACCTCACCGATGAAGCAAAAAACTTGTTAACAAGACTCAATGCAAGTTCAGTTGGAAAATATGAAGTACTCCAATAGACTGCATGACCTTGAAAAGCAAAAAATGTCTAATTCCAGAGTGTTCTAAGCCTTTCAGAAGGTCCAGCTGAAGGTCTCTCAGTCTGTGGTGATAAGACTTGTAGCACAGGTAATCATTTAACTGCTGAAAATATCTAAGGGTCTTGGACCTATGACATGTTCTCTTGCAACACAGCCTTGACACCAGACTGCATGTCTGGCAGGCAACATGGCAATTTTATTCCAACAGTAAGCCTTCCTCAGCAGAATTTGATATTAATGAATTAGAATCAGAATTTGTACCACTTGCACTGTTGATTGGCAGAAAATAAAGTGTAGCATTTGGAGTACTTTTCATGGGGTCTGCATTTACTGTCATTCTCACTCTTGCATTTGACTGTATACGGAAAACAATGTATTTGTTTTCTTTTTGGCATCTTAGGTATATTTGTATTCCATCCAGAGCTGCTGGGCCCCGATTAGGCAACACTCAGTTTTCATATTATTAGAATGTACTATAACCCTGAGAAATATATTAAATTACAAGGTATAATGGGAATCCATCTTTATCAGCCCCCCCATAATTCACCTGTCTTAGCGTCATTTGAGGAACATGGTAGATTTTGGTTAATACCTACTTAGATATTTGTTAGTAAAATTGCAGCCTTCCATTTTTTCATGCTTTGGTTTCAATATGCTTATGTGCTGCCATTATTTTCACCTGTTACTAAAGGATAGTATTCACATATCCTTTTGTCTTCCTGATCAGTAACCCTAGGATGTGCTCTGATGAGAAATAGCTGTCCATTGCAGGCAGTCTGTGCTGATGCACTTCTGCTGAGTTGTATCAGCGAGCATTCTTTGTCACCATGTGTTATTGCCAGTGCTTGTACCCAGCCACAGAACAGGTTGTCACATTGGCCCCAACCATGGAGAGGTAAATTGTTGGCATTTTATTGTCATATGTATTACCTTGCTATAAAGAGTGTAATTTACCTATTCAGTTAACATGAGCCATGGTTGTAAGGGCTCCCATTTGGTTTTCTAAACTGCATGAGCATTCATAATCAACTTGTAAAAACTGGGCCATGATGCATTAGGAGCTATTAGCCCATCATTTACAAATGCTTTGAAATACCACTGAGTTCCTTTATGCTTAAAAGAGGAAATAACTGATGTATTTCAGTTTGGTAACATTTGATAAATTCATTCAAGGAAAAGCTAAAAGCACTGCTAATTAATCAAAATCAAACTAATGGAGCAACTGCATTTGTGAATCAAGGGGGAGGGGAGATTTTTAATAGAGCTCAGGGGAGTCAGAGTCCCAACTTCTGCTGAATTTAAATGGGAATTTGCTGCCTAGATGCCTTGGGTATTTCTAAAAATCCCAGCCTAAATCACTGTTTATGTAGTCCTTTCTCATCCACATTTAGAAGACACTGTTGATGAAATAACAGTTATTATTTAATGGCACAGATTTTGTATATGCATTTAGCGTGCTGTGTGTGTCATATGAACATTAAAAGCAAGTGAGTCCCACTTTTCCCAAGAGTTCTTTCAAAATAAACAGATCTTAGGATGCTCTCTAGTTTTTAAAACACACATTTATAAAAGTTTATGAGAAAATCCAAAGGTTCATTGAGTGAAGTCATGAACAACATTGTGGAGAATGATAAATAGTTCCGTGTTTCCTGTGGAACCTTAAAAGAATAATTCCACTGGTATATACTAAATGTACATGCACTTAATCTTATAAGGATTTTATTGCATTAAAACAACTGACACCATTATTGTAAAAATATACATTTAGAACTAAAAACTCCTAGCTGAATCTATATCTAAGACTTTCTACTGATTTTTTTTCAGAAATGGAAGCCATTGGTATTTTTTACAAGTATTTGAGCATGATACCCGTTGCTGCCTCACCATGTTTTATTTTAAAAATCTTTTTGACAGTTTTTTTTTTTTCAACAGAATAGTATCTACTATGAATACTATGCTAATTTCTATCAAACATTTTGCTTTCCAGCTTAAAAACAACAACAAAATGTACCACAAAACTGAAAAGTTAATGGCTGACAGATTTATGATTGAAAACAAAATTGATTCTTTTGATTTGTAAATGTCACTGTGGTGCTTGGCAGGGGGTGCAGGGAATGTGCCAGACCTCCAAAGCGGCAGAGCACTCCCTTTGCCCAGGCTACAACTGCCTGAGCTCACTGCAAATGTTATGTTCTTCTGCTCATTCAGCAACCTCAGCACACTTTAGGAGAGGGGCGCAATGTTTTGGAAATGTAACTACCTGGAGATACAGCAGAAGTTCTAAATCACCAAAAAAAATGCATCTTGATGAAATCTTTGAAACTGAAAATTTCTGAACTGTTGTGTTGTCAAAAAGACTGGGTGGAATAGGGTGGGAGCAGTATATTTCTGTTTCCCTTAAAAGCAGTGGAAGTACTTCATCCAAGCTTGATCTGCAGAGAACTCCAGTTTTGTATTGTGTTGTCCCATGACGAGCCTCACCCTTGATTTCAGACAAATTTCACTCTCTGACACAATTAACTTTTTGTTAGACACTGGACTGAAAAAACTTGGGAGACCATTTTTTAAAAAGTAGTTATTGTTTATTTTTTACCTAGACAAGATTTGCAAAATAATTAAATATGAATTATGAAACATACTGAACAAAGCCTGAGCAGAGCCATATATTTTCAGACTCATGACCACAGGGCAAGATACATTCCACTTATATGTACCTAAAATGAGTTTAATGAGAGAAGATTTCAGAATTGAAGGGCTATATATCTTTGCTAGGTATCTTCCTTGACTCAAGTTCCTATCAAAGGCATGCAGGAGTCTGAAATCACTCATTTTGGATGAAAAATGTTGTAGTAAGTACTTCACGGGACATATTTGAAACTGATTTTAAAAAACTACAAGTGGTGTGTTCTTGAAAGACAGAGATTTTACAGAGGTCAAGACTGGCTAAGATACTGATAAGTAAAGCTAATTTCAATGAATTAGTGCACATTAGACTTACTTATTTTCCATGTTAAAGACAGTCAGGATGTGACAATCACCAGGACATTAATACAGTTTATTTCCAGAACAATCATCTTTAATTGTACTTTATGAGTAAACTATTTAATGGGTAAACTGTACTTCATGAGCAAACCACGCTAATTCTTTTTTTACTCAGTAGCTTCCACTGAAATCTTTAGAAATACTTTTCAAAGCTGTTATACACGGGAATTTAAAATATGCTAATGTGGTATTGTTTGTTTGTCAGGACATGGAATATGACAAGCTTTCCTCAGTATTTTAGATTTTACAAACAACACCCACAACAGTCTAAATCTAAAGGTTACATGAAAGAGCTTGCCAGAACTTCCCAAGTTCTACACAAAAGTTGGAAGGTCACTTGTTTTGGATGAAAAGTACTAGCTAACAGCTTTTTAAGACATTTGAAACTAATTTTTGAGAACTGTAGGTGGTGTGCTTTTGGATATCACAGAACAAACAAGAAATATGCTGAATCACGTGCATAATATGTCCCAAAGTTACATATGGACTACACTGTTATGCCTGCTGCTATGAAAATTTTTCTCTGAATCTCTAAACATTTGTGTTTGAAAATCTGAATCCTGATAAATAATTTTCTCTAATTCATATAGACTACTGGAATAGCAACTATAGTTTTTCTCATGATAGTTTATAAACAAGTGTTTATTAGTCAGCTGGACTGTATATACAGTTCTTCTTAGGGACTCTAATCAAGGGAATTCACAGTTGATTTTTCACATAATTGATATTGTTTTTTATTTTTTTCTGTTGGCGTAACAAAGAAACCCCAAAACAAAACCCAAAAAACCTCCACATTCAGGCTATTCTCACTGGCTAATTTTGTTTTGCATGTAGACATGTACAGGCCCCAGTAAAATCAGAGAGTGTTGACTATCTAAATAACTGAAGAGAAATACAGAGAAAAAAACCAACTGGGCATTCCCAACCGTGTTCTGCATAGAGTGATTTCAAGATCTAGAATTCAGAGCTGTGTTTCTATCTGACTTACCATGGATAAGAACCATCCATGTATAATATGAGGACAGTGAGTCAAGAAAAAAATTATAGTTTTGGAAGTTGTTCTCTCAGCCTTCTCACTTCTGTTCAATGTCAGAAGAAACTCAGCTGAAATGTAAAAAGCTTATGGCATTTGAACAACAGGGGAGAGAAAAGGCTGGGAGGGAGGGAATCGAGACTGAACGCTACAGTATCACTCCGCTAGTTAACGTTCAATAAAATTCTCACAAACCACCACAAATCACTGTACACATTTCATCATTTGAAGCCTTTTTATTTCATGTTTTCTGAGCCCCTGAAGAGTAATTTTAATTCTTTTCTTGTGACGTTTCCCTTTGAGACCCAGAAGCAGGAGAGTAAACTTGAAACCCTGTAACAAAAAAGTATGTTTGTATTCCTTTGTTTTTTTAGAGGGAAGTGGATAAAAAACTAAAAAAAAACTAAAAAAAATAATAAAAAATAAGTATAAACATCATTCTATTTGTAAGCGTTGCAAGCCCAGAAAATAACCTGCCTAAACTTGAGCTACTCAATTTTTTTTTTTCTTTTATTTTGAGAATAACTTCGCAGACCTTGAGATCACTACAGATGAGAGACCAGCAGGTGAATTTTAGAGAGGTCTGTGTACCTTTCCTTTAGAGATGTATCTTTGAAAAATCCTAGATAGTATATTTTGCTAATTGGTTCTTCCCTTCCCGTTCCTTCTTTTTACCACTGGAGAATGGAAGGAGGAACTATTTCAAGACTCCAACCTTCACCTACCTCTAAAACCTAGTTGACTGGGCATTTATTTTTCATGGAAATCAAATTTTTACAAAGTCACATGGTTTTCATTTGTTTTATTTTGTGACACATTTTCCTGACTGAATTTTCTTAATTGAAAAATCAAGATACCACATTTTAGGTCAAAGGCCAGACTCTAAAATGTGAAGTTACAATATGTTGAATAGAGCTTATTTGGTTCTTTGCTGTAGTAATTTATTGCAATATGGCAGGTGTAGGCCAGACCACTGTCACTTTAATGGGTGAGGATCTCTGGCTGATTACATTACTCACAGAAAAATACATATTTTTTGAGCTAAGCAAGTTTAGGGACACTTGTAAATTGTAAATGTCCATGTAAATTAAGGTATCAAAGCAATGTGCACTCTGGGCATCCAGTGTGGAAAATCAGAGACTCAGTAATAACTATAAGATACAGGCAAAAGGTATCAATAAGAAAAATCTATTCAGATGTGAGTTTACTTAAAGTAGAGCTTTTCAGACTGGCTAAATACGTAAAAAAATATTCTAATATAATAACACAAAAAAGTTTTTCTGTTGATCAAAAAAAAGATAAATACTAGATTTTGACATTTCAAAGTAAAAATATTGGAATTTCAAAATCTCAGTTTGAAATCAGAGCTCTGGAAATACTGAATTTTCCTGCATGGCAAAATTTCTAGATTTGACTCAGTATCATCCTAAGTGTCTACAATTGTTAAGGATCTAATTATTCTTTGTACATTAATGGTTTTGCTCTTTTTCCCCTAAATATTTGGTTTTTGTTTTAAACTCTATAAAGACAGCTAGAAGGGGCTACAGATACAAGCCTTATAATCCCTCATTCATTTAATAAATATTTCCTTTGCTTTGATATGAGCACATGGAGGTATATCATGATACAATATACTGGCTAACAAAGGAATATAACCTGTCATTTGAACTGTCCTAAGTACTGGTGAGAGGTTGCTTGGGCTGATCTGTAGGTAGCCAATGTCTTCTGTATGCAAAAGAGCATTCTCTTTCAATTGTTATTTCAGATCTCATCAGGCAATCCTGGCATGTATGTAACAAACCTTTTAAGAACGTGCACATGAAGAGTCTGGACAAAAATAGCTAATTTTATAAATCTTAATTGAGAGCTTCAGAGAAGTGTTTGGCAATGTTCCTCCCATTATTGCTAAAAATTAAGTCCTCAGTCTGGAAGACACAGATTCAGAAAAATTACCAACATAATATTTCCAGTAGTTAGAAGACTTGCATCTGAAAATGGGAGAAACGCCTTCAGCTACCCTCTGACCAGGAAGTTTAAAATTCTCTCACCACAAGCTCCTCTCAGAGGAGTGCTCCAAGTACCAGCTGAGACCCATTGGCTATCACACTCTCTGCCGCTTCTCTGGAACCAGGGCAGCTAGACAGCTGCAAATGCAAGGGCTACACAGGAGGAGCACACAAAGCTGGAGGGGGAGGGACGTGACCTGCTAGAGAATGCTCTTTTTTAGATTCTGTATTTCACTTTAAAAAAATCAGAGGATGCAATTCATAAAGAAGTCTCCAAGCAGAAGGTGAAAATCAGATGATGGCTTTTTTAAATGAATGCACCTGTGTGAAACATTCCATATTCTTGCTTGCTTTCTCTTTATTTTGCCATAGAGACCCTGCCTAACCTGTAGCCTGACAGCTGGGACAGACTTGGAAGTATATGCTCTTACTGTAAGTTTATCACCAGCTGTTTCAAAAGAGAAAATTAACTCTTTCATCCTTCCACAGGGGAGGATTTATGTTTTTTTCTCAATGGGAAAACTCGAATTAGAATCCAGCCTTGTAAAAGGAGAGGGATCACATCTTAGATCTCAGCTCTCTCATTGCTTTTGGCAATAGGTGTTCTTACATCCACATACTTGTAGCTGTGAATCCCGTAAGATTAGAATAACTGGTTTGATTTAGCCTGAGGAAGACCAGAGTATCCCTCAGATGCTTAATAAATTAGTGCAATGAGAAAGTCAAGTCCGCTCAGAAAGTTTTTAGGGACTGAACTAAAATGGACAAAAAAGTTACAGAATATGCACGACTGAATGTTTAAGCAAGGACAAATATCTGTCTACGATGGTTTAGGCATAAAATACTATGTCAGAGGGATTATATGACCTCTAAGGGTCTCTCCTGACCTTTTTTCCCCCTTATGTTTCTTTAGGTTCCTATGCTGGGCTTGTGGCTGCCATATACTTGGATGCCTCTTGTCACATGAATTTAGAGCTTTTCTTTGCAACACAGTGTGGGGTATCTCAGTACGGATAATTAGCCCAGACAAACTACCGTACTAATTTGCCTATACAGCTTCCAGAACTGATGTTATGCTCCTTCTGCGATTCTTGGATGCCATCCACTTTCCTCTGCACTTTGTATTTTCTGACTATTTAAACTTCCATGCAGTTACCAGCAGGTAATTGATGTCTTTCCACCCTTTCAAGTTCTCTTCTATACATTACCTCTAATTTTGGTCCATTTAGTTTAAAGGATTATTAATAAGCATAAGTCACATTTTAAAGACTTAGAAAAATGTGAAAAAGCAGAGAGGTTATGGTAGAAACATTAACTAGCTTAAAATTTTTTTTACACTTTCTTTTAACTCATTGATGGATTTTTACATATATAAACTCCCTTATATATTTTTAGGTGTTAAGGATGATATAAGGAAGGCAGAATTTAAAAAAACCCTCTAAACTAGCAATTTTCTTTTAATTTGGGCCTTCATTTAAAAACAAAAAGAAAGAAAAAAAAAGTCTGCAGCACTGCTTATTTTCATAAACAATGTTATTTGTTTTGCGCTTTTCATTATTCAGGCTAGAGAGAAGTTGATTTACATAAGTTGATGGCACATGTGTGTGTATACACACTTCATATAGCCATTTGCAAGCAAGCAGTTACATTTATCTGCTAATTGTGAACTGACAGAGGTTACATACAGTGTGTAAATCTAACATTACTGTATGAAAAAGCAGCTAGAGGCATGTTCTCATTCAATAAACATTCTACTCTTCTTCATGGATATTTCTGTGGGTTTTTAGCTTCTTGGGTAAGTGTCACTGTTATAATCTTTTAATTAATATTGTGCTGTACAGTGAAGACATGAATGGATGCTACTGGCTGTTATTGCCATAGTGCCCAGAAGGATGCTATAGTTTTGCCAAAAATGTTCTGTCACTAATGTGAGGCCTGTTGACAGACTGTTGTTTATATGTGTCAACATGATGCCAAGTCGATTGTTTCACTACAGGAATCCTGGCTTGGCCCCAGTGGCTGTCTGAGGCTTTGTAGACAAAAAGATACTTTTATAGCAGCAAGCAAAAGCAAACAGCTTTTTGGACTTTTATCTTGATCTTGTAGTAACTATTCTGTCATATAGATACTAAGAGGATTAATAATCAGAAAATTTTGCAACTTAATACATCATAGTTTATACTCTGGACAGAAGAAGGACTTTGAATTTAAGTGGGGCTGTTAAGTGAGTCTAATCTAATTATTGCACTAGATGTTTAATCATATTAGTCAGAATCATGCATAAAATGTTGTGACATGTTTGGAAGTGCATTTTAGTGCAAATAGTACAATTTTTTAAAAAACTGTTTCCTATTTAGACAGAATAAATAGATTCTGTGTGGGTGGGGAACTGCACTGCAAATTTTTTAATACAGACCTTGCCTTCTGGGGTCGCTGGATTCCATGCTCAGACTCTGTTCTACATTTCTGTCTTGCATCCTACATGACAAGTAAGAGGCTCCAGCATTGTAGAGGAAGCTGATCCTTCCTGTTTCTCCCAAACTGTTGATTTTTTAATAACTCCTTTTGTCTGCACTAAAGGAAGATAACTGATTAGTGCTCAGTATGAAAGCTTGATATTTATGTAAATATGTTAATTTAATGGGAGAAATCATATATACTATTTAGGAAAGGTCATCTAAAGAGCAATCTTTACCATTCCCATCTTGATTCCTTCTCATTGGGTTATCTCAATTTCTCTCAAACTAACACTACTACTGGAAAAGTATTTTTAATTTCTTGTCCAGACCAGTGGGATGTTTGTTACGAGTAGATTGCCAACTGTCACTTTTGGGCAGAATCCTTAAATATATGGTCCTGTCGTCTAGTCAGAAAAATGTCTCCAAATCTCAGATGAAAATGCCAGAAAAATCCATCACAAGGATGTAGAAATTGTGTGAAAAATACCTCCAGCTTTTGATCATTCTGCCCAAGGCTCACCACATGGTATTCCAAATATTCATTGGAGATGCAAATTCTGCATAGCTGGTACTATAAGTCAGTGATAATAATGAGGGTTCTGTGGCTCAGAAATGTGATCAATCATATTTTCATGTATCCCTGGCTGAACTATACTACTAGAGAACAGACAGAGTGTGAAAGACTGTCTTTCAAGGTGGGCTTCAAAGTGCCACCTAATAACAATGTCAGGACTCATACTACTCATAATAATTTGTCAGTGCCAGGCCTGTATGTCTCCTCATAAAGGTCAGACTTTCAAATATATTCTTCTGATAAAATTTACTTCCTCTGTAACCTACAGACACAATTCAAATACTTTGGTCTCTTGCTCTCAGTTTTCAGGGAGTAAAACCTTTGCTCCTTTAAATCCAATAAGTTTGTCACATGAGCATCTTTTCTAGCATGGGCAAGAGAGATTCCATAGAACCTTCTGCTATATAGGCAAGTGACCAATCTGGTAGCTGTTCCAGGAGCCAGTAGCCTATCTCCTACTTTCTGTCCCTGAATCCCACCTAAAGCATTTCCTGTGACTCAACATCCCTACCATCCGTAATGAACAACAGAACTGGAATGGACAACTGCTAAGTATTGCTATGAAAGTTGGATAAATTCAGAGCTGAGTAGCTTATCTAAAACAATCAGCTCCAGGTGTCTTCACTGTAGTATTAGTACCAGCACATGTCTGTTTTTCTACATTGTATTTGGAGACACAAGAGTTACTACAGTAGAAAACCCGGCAGTTTTTTAGTGAAGTTATCTATCTTCAGCATACCAAGGTTCAAGCATAAGATGAAAAGTTTAGTGATCAACTGATACAAAACAAATGCAGACTGGCTTGGTTTGCCTGTCAACCTCCCAGGATGCTGGTTACAGATATTTTGGTTGCCCTATTTAAAAGAGTGTGTATTGAAAAGGGAGAAACTATGTATTTTTGTTTGTATAGTTTGATTCATATTGTTCTATTTCTTTAAAACACTTCATTTTTAATATATTTAGATTGTTAAAAACCCAGAAAATAGCTTTGTTTTAAGGCTATAAAAATGAATATTTTTTTTTTTTTTTTACTTAAATTGTGGTTGCGGAATTCTAAATTATGGATGTGGTAGAGTGTATGTAGTGAGAAAAGAGCAAATGCCAAATGAAGCCAATGACAGTTTTAAAATTCATGAAAAATCCAAGCTAAAATGAGAAGCATGAACACTATAAATCATTACTTTCTTGCCTCACAGCCAGCTAATCCAAGAAGCTGCAACAGTTTTATTTTGCCAGTTGTGTAATCTCACACAGCTCTTAAGCTTTTGGGAATTCAGCTAGCTGGTGAGGAGTTCGTTTCTGGTCCATCCTGTCTGTACACAGAGCATTCTTTCAAGAGGTAAGATATAAAAAGATTTATTTTTTTTAGGCTACTCCTGAGCCACTGTGGAAGAGTGGACTCACTGTCTGCATGGTTTGAAACTGGTCAACGCTATACTGACTGGCTCCATGAGACGGGGATGTGGCCCCACAGGAACTGGAGATCTGTCTTCCCATTTCCAGATGCATTGTAGGTATATCAGATGGATTTTCTAGCCTCTTTAGGGGATGAAAATATATGGATATCACATATCACCAGGTTTCTGTTCTCACCGTGACAATGTGACTTTTGCAGATAGCCTGCTGTTCCTAACACATCTCAAAGAGGAGGTGTTTCAGTCTTTAGAGTGAGAAAGAGTTGCCTTTGACTCATCACTGGCTTTTGACAGTTTTGCTGAACTGGGGCCAATAGTTCCTTATTTTCTACTTGCTTAAAATCACAACATATCAAGTTGCATTTGTGTGAATAACATGCTTTAGAATGCTTATTAGCAACAACTAAAATTTAATGGTGTAGTTCATTTATCTAATGTTTAAAATTATTTACCAGTCAAAGGATTTCTTTCTTAACCAATAGCAAGCAGTTCTGCTTTTAGACTATTTATAGTTATTATTGTTTATGTTATTTTCATGCTAGACATCACATAGATCGAAATAGGCACACAGTGCCTAGATATCATGCCATCTAGGTAATCGGTCTTGCAAAGATTTCTTGTTTAGTCAGATCCCGTAGTCCAGGTGTAGATGTTTAGCACATTAAGAAACGGCGTTTCTCAGACCACCCATTTGGCTCGATATTTCAAGATACATTTCACACTGGGATTGCAATCTTTATCTTGAGCAAATGGGATCTAATTAAAAGTATATTAAATTGTCTTTCAGCCAGCCTAGTTTTACTGATTTCAGAAAGTCAACAGCTTTTCAGTTTCATATATCTTAATGGTGGTCTATTACCCTTGATTCATGCAGCTTCCACAGAAATTAATAGGAATTGCTTATACCGAAGAAATTAATTCATATCTCTTTTCTTCTGTGCTAGCAGGATTTTACCAAAATGGAGCAGCTGAAATTAGTGAAATGCTGTAACTCTTCCATTTTTTTCTAATTTGATTTAGATATTGCATTGAAGATTTTATTTGTAATTTCTATGGATTTATTTTATGGCTCCCATTTCTTCCAGATGACTACAAACAGAAGTTAATGTAGACCTTTGCATTTTCAGCAAGTTTTTAAAGGTCCAAGTAGCAGCTTTTTTTTCTCACTTATCCATAGAAAGCACCTATGGATCTTTAAGTCACTAACTTAAACTGAACGGAGCGAATGCATAACACAAGTTAATATGTAAATCCCTTTCACTAAAATTTGGTTATGATGTCCAGATGGTAGTCTGGCTTCTCTTAAGGGAAGACTGCACTAAGGTAAAGCTGATTGAGCTGTCACCTCAGTTTGTTGTAGCACTAAGACACCTATCTAGAGCTAATAACCTGGGGGACCATTTGCAGGTGGAATAAATTAGAACAGGTGGAAGAGCAAGTTCTGCTCAGACTCACACCTGACTAAGAAAGCTCTGTGGCAACTTTAAAGCTAGTTTACACACAAGATTCTGACCTGCATTAGACATAAAGTCATTACCCTTCTATACTGGACCAGTATTTCTTATTTTCTCACTTTGCTTTTTGTTTTGGTAAAAAGTTATCAGAACAAAAAAAGTGTTCCTAGGAAGTTCTGTGATAGAAATCTAGTATTTGCTGTGACTAGATGTAATTCTTAGGTTTAATTCTGGAGGCAGATTCATACAGTGAGAAATCAGAGAATATTCCTGTGGTTTAGCATTTCGGTGCTGTTAGGACAGGTAAGAATTTTCTTACATGCATTTCTTAAATTAAATATTCTTCGCCCCAGAATACTCCTTGACAGATGAGTATTTATTTGTAATAGTACCTGGAGTTTTCTCAGGTATGAATACTGATATGAAGAGTCAAACGATAGTAATTTACAAATTGAAGACTACAGTAAAATTGAATTCTCAAGGAATTCTTGATAAAGAATTCTCTGAAAGACTACCAAATTTCCCAATCTCAAAATCTATGCATTTATTAATTACTTCTGCAAGTGGTATTTTCAGGATTAATGTTTGTTGCATATGGTTTCAACTTCACATTTTGTCATACTACTATTCATGGCTAGTTAAAGAGCTGCTGTTAATGCTCATTAAAAAAAGCCAGAAGTCTGCTATGAAAACAGTACGCATTTGAACAAAACATGTAAAGTAGAAGCCATGTGATGAAAATAGTGCTGGAAAATCCAAACAACCTCTTACTTGGTAAGCAATGAACTTAGAGGGAATGTATTTACCACTGATGAACACATGAAAAATTAATACCTGACTGCACAAATGTTCTAATAACTAGATTCAGATGTGGTTAGTGACAAAATCTGGTCCAGTGACAAAATTTGGACATTTCAAAGCTAGCTGCTTTAACATTTACCATTTCTTAACAATGATTAAGGAGTTGTTATTTCCTCAGTGGTTTCTCCTCTGAGCTTTCTGATGAACA
This sequence comes from Aegotheles bennettii, assembly GCA_013398125.1. NCBI lineage: Eukaryota > Metazoa > Chordata > Aves > Caprimulgiformes > Aegothelidae > Aegotheles > Aegotheles bennettii. Next base: position 1,119 of record VZRW01006071.1, on the reverse strand, counting down.
CAAATAATATAACTCATCTTATAGTAATGAAAAGTAAGGAAATAGGTGGTGTCTTTGCTGATCTTTTTGACTGGCAATTTATTTACTTTGAGTATAGAGCTGGAGGCTACAAAACTTGCCAGTTCTATCAAGTTTTGTTGTAGTAGTTGACCATATTTATCTGAGATAACAAGTTGACTATTCAAAACAAATTTAAATTAATTTGGCAGGAAATAATTGTATCATCAAAATAGAACTATTTTGCCAGATGCTTGCTCTGAATTTCACAATGAATGTGGTTTTTTGATGCAGGTTGGACCTACACTATATTTACATATAATGTTTAAAATATTTTTTAACATCATGGAAAGTGTGTGAAAATTCTGGCATATATATTTTGGTTACATAGATCATTATAAGCAATGACTTTGCAGATAGGCATCTTAAATCTAGTTCAAAAAAATCTAGTAATCATCATACAGAGGTACTAATGTCTTGAGGAACTAAATTAGATATCAACAATTTAATGAAAAGGCTATGGTGAAACCAAATTTGTTGCCATGATAGTAAGCAGATATACTGTGGTTTTCAAAAAGAAAAAGTTAATTGCTTAGGGAGTGGTAATCCATTCTGGGTGACTGCTGTATCTGTTGTAACATGAATGGTGTGGTCATAGATGTAAAATTTAAGCAATTAACAACTATGTTTCTGGTATCTTTGTTTTCACTGCAGGTCCTGGATAGAACTTAGCAAACATAGAACTCAAACAAACACTTTCCTTCTTCCTTTCTCCAGCTTCCAGAACTGTTACTAGCTGTGAGCTCTTAAATCCGAGTTGTATACTCCTAAGTTCACACGTTGTTTTTTTAACAATAAAAACCAGCTATGATCACAGAACCCAAAGGCCTGTCTGTAGGGCCAACAAGGTGAGGTGGTGGAGTGGCTCTTTATGTGGGAGAGCAATTGGAATGTATTGAGTTCTGTCCTGGGGTGGATAACAAGTGAGTTGAGAGTTTGTGGGTCCGAATTAAAGGGTGGGATAGCATGGGTGATGCTGTTGTGGGTGTCTATTACAGGCCACCTGATTAGGATGAGGAAGTTGATGACGCTTTCTACGGGAAGCTGACAGCAGCCTCACAA
>VZRW01006069.1:145414-182965 GCA_013398125.1 Aegotheles bennettii | reverse complement strand
CTAAATATATATATATATATATATAATGATTGTGTCCAGAGTTTCTACTTTGTCCTAGGACTGAGAATTAATATATTCCCTTTCTCCCAGTTCCTCTAATTATGCATCTCTGTTTCACACAAATAGTCAAGGTTACTGTTAGCAGGTTCAATTAAACAGCCTTCATTCTACTTCCTCACTGTCTTAAGCAGTAGGTCTCTGATATTTCTCAATTCTTTATAATAACATTTCAATGACGACACCTCAGATAGAAGAGAGAGAGCTACAAGGCAACAATCAAAGTTAATTTCTTTTTCAATAGCAATCATCAATACATATTTTATTTTTTTTTCAAAAAAGGGAGTCACATTAACAAAGTGCTCATATACTTGATATCTACAATTGCTTTCCAGGAATAAACTACATTAGAAACAATATTTTTTTAATCCTACACAAGACCCAATGTTAAAATATATTTCCCTTTTTTAATAAAAACTAATACTTTCTAGTTCTGAGTTCCATAATCTCATTGTACTGCTTAAATTGTCACCTGACATATGGTGCATGTAGTCATAGAACATAACACATCTATTCTAAATTGGGCACAATAATATTTTTATTAGAAATGCTAATCAAAATCAACAGAGTTAATGCCAGGGGGGAAAGGCCCACATGTCATCTCTATCATCAGGCTATACTTTGATAGAAATAAAGAAAGTGCTTACTCAGGAGGTGTCAAGATACACTGTCTGTAAAGAATATCTGCAGAGTTTCAGTTTCTATCAGTTACAAATCAGGTGCTTCTGAGGTCTGCCCACAAAACAGACCACAATGGGAGTGGACTCATGTACAGCTGCTGCTTCTTCATGCTGACCTTGAGCAAGGAATTCTTCATCAGTATTTGGATTGCCCCCAGATTTTAAGGGCAATATTCCTACAGTATATGCCATTGTTAATGACCTAATACTTTAAACTGACTGTTCTTTAGTACTATCTCAAAAGTTGTCCCCTTTCTTGTCTTCTTCAACATCTTGTCATATATAATCTTTAGAAAATTAGGATTTTCCCTTTTGCATTCAAAAGCCATGATTAAATGGGAAAGGACTACTGTGGAAACTATGTTTTGCTAGTATATGTGAAATTGTCTTTTCAGGTATTCTGCATGTCTATTATAAAAATGAAAGGAACATTTCTGTTACTCTTCCTAGTCAACGTGCAAGCAGACAGGATTATGACAGATGGTACAAAGATCATCATATAGATCATATAGTCATGACTGTCTTGTTTAATGTCTTTATCGATGACCTGGATGAGGGGATCGAATGCACCCTCAGTAAATTTGCAGAGGACACGAAATGGAGTGGGAGTGTCCATCTGCCTGAGGGTAGGGAGGCTCTGCAGTGGGATTTGGACAGGCTGGAGCCATGGGCTGAGGCCAATTGCATGAGGTTTAACAAGGGTAAGTGCTGGGTCCTGCACTTGGGCCACAACAACCCCATGCAGTGCTACAGGCTTGGGGAAGAGTGGCTGGAAAGCAGCCTGGGGGAAAAGGACCTGGGGGTGTTGGTTGACAGCCGGCTGAACATGAGCCAGCAGTGTGCCCAGGTGGCCAAGAAAGCCAACGACATCCTGGCCTGTATCAGAAATGGTGTGACCAGCAGGAGTAGGGAGGTGATGGTGCCCCTGTACTCGGCACTGGTGAGACCACACCTTGAGTGCTGCGTCCAGTTCTGGGCACCGCAGGATGGGAAGGACATTGAGGTGCTGGAGCGAGTCCAGAGAAGGGCAACGAGGCTGGGGAGAGGTCTGGAAAACAAACCTTATGGAGACCGGCTGAGGGAACAGGGATTATTGAGCCTGGAGGAGACTGAGAGGAGACCTTATTGCCCTCTACAGCTACCTAAAGGGAGGTTGTAGTGAGGCTGGTGTTGGTCTCTTCTCCCAAATTGCTAATGACAGGACGAGAGGAAATGGCCTCAAGTTATGTCAGGGGAAGTTTGGGTTAGATATTAGGAAGAAGTTCTTTACTGAGAGGGTGGTTGGGCACTGGAATGGGCTGCCCAGGGAGGTGGTGGAGTCACCGTCCCTGGGGGTGTTCAAAAAACGGGTTGATGAGGCACTTGAGGCCATGGTCTGATGGTCTGTTAGGAATATGATGGGATAAAGGTTGGACTTGGTGACCCTGGAGGTCCTTTCCAACCATAATGATTCTATGATTCTATGACTGGTGCATGTGCACAGTGTCAGCAAGGCCAAGCAAACTTAGTGTGAAGGCATTGTCCAACCTCAGCTGCACAAGGATTTTGATCACACTATTTGGGCACACTATTAAACCCACTGAAAATGTATGCTCCTTCCCTCCCTCTCTGCAGTCACAGGCCTCTGTAGAATTCTTAAAACGATTGAAGGGTCTTCCAGTCCCACATCCTGAAGGCTGATGTAAGATTATCAAGGAAGAATTAGGGTTGGTTCTGCCTGAAACTTGCAACCATTCTAACAACTACAAGACCAGTGTTTGGATCAGAACTCATGGTCCTGTAGCACCTCATTGCAGGATTTGGCCTGCTGATTTTGAAATAGAAAACTATGGGGGACAGGCTGGACATTATCATGCTTAATGCTGTGCAAAACATTTTACCTGGAGCTCCTTAAGCATCTGCATGAGAATGCAGGCAAACTATTTCAAAGAGGATTCACAGCAGGATCAGGTCCTTTAGCTCACATACCATCTTGCCTGACTTCACTGCCCCCACCTAGTTCAGGGCTTTTCCATCAAAATATTAATGAGCATTGCAGAAACATTCCATCAGCCATACCTCAAGGCAGGTTTTAAAAATAGATCTGGCTTCTTTCCCACAATCTACATGGCACCAACACTTTCTCTTGCTCTACCTCAGTTCCTTTGACTTAAAAAGAAAAAAAAAAAAAGAACACATCAGAAGAAAAAGACTAACCAACCCAAAAATCTATAATGGGCACTCACTTTAGTTCCTATCATATAATACGGACGTTTCGCTTGTTAACTATCCCTCTCTCTCCATTGCCACATCATCTGCTTGTAATACAGACCATCTGATAGGTAGTTATGATGTACAACATTCATTCTGCTAAATCAGAGCCATCTCCCAGCTGTTGTAGTCCTTTCCTGCAGCTTATCTCCACCTGCCTGCACAGTATTCTCACAGACTTTCTGGTTGAGCCTTGGACATCCACCACCCACACTCAGATGTATAATTTCTAGATCCCACTGTTTTGAGCTGTCTGTACTGTACACTTGCAGCTTATAGATACTGAGTCAGACTTTTCTTGAGCCTCTGTCTTAAGTGTCTTAAGTGCTGTTTCTCCCCTAGTTATATGACACAGACAGGCATTTCTATAAAATGTTTGCTTTCCTGTCATGGTGTTACAAGAGCTTTAGGAAACTTTCTGCTCTCCCCAGTTTATTGCATTGACCTTTGTTGCATGCCACTTCTACCCAACATACCCAATCACAACACCCAAATCTCTCCCTCCATTTAAATTATAGACCCCACTTTATTTTCCAGGCAACGTAAACCGTAATAACAATGGGAATTTTCCATGCTTCCACTTCAATTTTTGTCATGAACTTAGGGAAGAGACAGGAAGGAAGCAGAAAGCTGGAAGAGACTGGAGTATGAACTGCCTATCCTTTTCCCTTACTGCTCCTCTTCTCAACAGTGTGGCTGTTCTCCTCCAGGTGAAGGGGGAGGACATCCCACCTCCATGTACAGAGTAATCTCAGTACAGGTAAGGAGAAAGATCCATCCAGAGCTGCATAGAGTCTTCTCAAGGCCAATCTCCTCATAGATTGCAAATGCTTTCCTTGAGCTTCAAGTTGCTTTCCCCTGCAACTCCACCCTGCTGTGAGAACAAGAGGTGGCTCTGCACATCTAAGCATGGAAATGCATGTAAGGGTCTGTCCAGTGCAACTGAAGAGCAGCACAAAAGCATGAAGGAATGCATAAAGTTACAGTACACATACTACTCTTGGATATTGTTGGAGGGCAGAAACACATCCCAGAGACATTTTAACTGCTGAACTGTAGCTATAACTGTAGCTATAACTGTACAAAACCCAGTGTAACCATACCACTGTATTTACAGCTCCCTCTCATGGTACCTATTTTAAAATAAGAATCTACAGGAAGAATTAGAGCAATGTAACTATAGCAGTAAAAAACTATGCCAGTAAATTTTCCATGTAGATAAAGCCTAAAGGATTCATATTCTAATAAAAACATGTAAAGGTTGCCATATGCTCATGACCTAGATACTTGAGAAATTGTATCTATAATCATAAGTGTAACCACACTATAGTTGTTTTTTAGTTTGGTTGCACTGTTCTGTTTGTTAATTCATAACATATGATTTGCTCAAAGATATTTTTATGCAGCCTTTTTAGATTGTGGATTAAAAAAACCCAAGTACATACTTTGTTCAAATTAGATCTTTCTTTTTGGTTATCTGAGAGGTTCAAATAAAAATTTCTTAAGGTCGTTTGGAATGAGTAAGGAAGGTAGGCAAAAAAGAACTAGAATAGGAGTGAAAAGAGAGGTAACAGCTTTATAGATACATTTCCAAGTTGAGAGAGGTGTGCATAATTATATTTAAGTTACCTCATTATTGGTATTTTACAACATAAAAAGAAATAGATGTTGGTTTAGGAGAAAGAGGTGAATCTTTACTGGTCCTGACAGGTCTTCTGAAGTCTCGTATCTTGCCAGTGTTATTTGGGTTCCCATATGCAACATTTGTACTTATTACAAACATGCTTGCAAATAAATTTAATTCAACCAAATGCTCATATATAAGCAAACAAGAGAGGTCATGGATACAAATGAAATTATATGGTAGAATCTATTTATAACTACAGTTACCAGACAGCTTTAGTTGCAATATACTTACTAATTAAATGGATGTTTGTTCCCATTTATCTATAATCAGACAGCAGCCTATGGAGAGAAACCTAGATAATGAAAGTCCTCATTCTGCCACCCCTACTGATACTGATTTCAAAGGGAAGCAATCAAAGAAAGCTCTAATATGTATAATCTGTAAGAACAGGATAAATAGTATTTTGAAAGAAAAAAGTAAGATTCCAAAGCAAATAGAGGTCTCAATGGTATTTTGTGATTTATGTTGCTCTACATTAGTTAATAGTAGAACGAAGAAATAATTCCATATTTGCAGGTGAACATAATTTTATACATCACTTAGAGAAAAAAGAGGCCATTTAGCTACTGAATAGAACACAAAAGTTCGAAGTGCCTACATTTGATCACAAGGAACTACAACACAAACCTGCTGGTGATGAAGTACAAGGCTTTCTTGCACTAAGATCAAGATGTTTAAACACTGTACAAATATTTCACAATAACAATCTTCGTAGTAAATCACAACAGGAAAAGGACTCAAATGCTGTCAGATGAAAGAGAATTGTGAGAAATGTGTTCAGAGATGCCAATGTTGATTAAAAGCAGCTGCTGTGTTCTAGAATAGTCATCTATACAACTCTATCGATAGGTGGTTTGTCAGATTGCCAAATTACAACTCCAGTGAACTAAACCTTTTCCTTTGCAAGAGAGGCACATAGTTGGAGATAAGAATAAAATCTGTGCACCATGTAATTTAAATTAAACCTTGTGAACAAATAATTACTCTGTTGCTGAAGTATTTTTTGTCATTTTATACAATAAGGCAAGACCCCAAAATACAAATTGACGAACCTGTATGTCACACATGAGAATTTAGATCTAGAAGCTCTTGGATGATTGCAGTTATCCCTTAATTTGGATACTTACACAAACTGGAACTGGACAACAAATAAAATTCCGTTCCTTCAAAAAAAAACCCAAACAAATCAACTCAAAAAAACACGACCAAACACCACCACCACCGTCTCCTCCCACCCCACTATTTCATTTTCTTTGTATACAGCACAATAATTTAGACCACGCAGCAGATCTCAGAGAAGAAAATATTGTTGAAATCAAAGCAATAAACACCTTTTTCCTTAGCAGTAGGAATCACTTTTTAGGTTATACATGCAAAATTAGAAAGGTTTTACAATGTCTTTCAACAGCATTTTCTGCTTATAGTGACAGGTGGGAGAAGAGACTTTCACCAAGCACTACAGCGGAGTCCCTGCAGGTAAAGGCATCAGCAGTCTAATAGGACTGGCTGCTGAACTTGTTGGGTAAAGGGCATTTGAAAGAGATCCTGAAAGGCAGAGGACAAGTCAACCATGGGTAATGGAGACAAGGATTTATTTCTGAAGACACCATATTTGTAAAGTTGACATATCGACTCTTATGGCTGCGTTTCACAGAACACAGATTGGACACAGTAATTTCTCATCTTTCAATCCTTCATACCACTGAAACAATGGCCTTTCCTTTGTCAATGAGTCTTCAGATAAATCTCTTGGTACTATTTTTGCCATAATGTCTATCACTTAAATACGCTGATTTAATTTGTACTATTAATGAGAGGACCAGTAAAATCATGAGATAAAGCAATGCTCCAGATCTCTAGCATTCTGCAGACATTAACATCTGTATGTGATGTATAGATAACTTGTATTAGCTTCAGCTTTTAGCTGCAAAATTATAATTACTTTAGTATGATATACCAGAATATAACAGTGATAATATACCGTGAGAAGTGACATTGCACAGATAGATATTAAGTGATATGTCACAGCTAGATACCACCTGAAAGTCACAACCACTCCTTTCTCAGAAAGAAACGTAATTGTTTTTCAAAACTTAGAAAACTGAGTTTTGTTGTAGGACTAATGCACATAGTTACCATTCATCTCAAGGATAAGAAAAAAAATTGTAAGCTCAGTTAAAGAGATCTTATCCACTACCTTGAAACAAATATGTCAATGCTTTCTTCCATCATTCTTAAAACTAGTTCCTATCCTTAATCACTATTGGGATGAAAAAACCTTCTTATCAAAGTCTACAATGTCCCAGATTTTATCTCAGATCACTAATAAATCCTTCAAATTAAACCAACATTATAGACTTCCCTTCTTTTCCACAATATATACTTAAATATATATATTTTTAATGTGTATACATACATATATATATATACTTAAAAAGGGACAGTCCTTTATAATTTTATTTCAGTATCATTTGTGCAAGGTAAAAAACAAATCACGTAGCCATTGAGAAGCTGCATGAAGTAAATTTATCTCCCAAAGTGAAGTCATGATTGAAAAGCAAATGATTCTAGTCTGTTCGTCTTCAAATTACTGTATTCAGGAAGTGGATAAGCATGTATCTAAATTACACATAAATGTAGAATTTGTCATGTGTTAGCAGATGGAGACTTTAAGCAGACAACATTATTTTAAAAAACAGAGGATGGAAGTATTTTTACCTGATAAAACTGCTTCAAGAAAGTAAATGTACACATTATTTCAAACACTTTTGAAGTAAACACATAATTAAAAGTTACAGCTTTTGATGAACAGTAGTCTCTTTCGTCTCTTTTAAAATAAAGTGTTTTGACACTTCTAAGGATACACTTCATCGGTCGCAATAATGCACAATTTACCTGCTTTTATTACGTAAGTAAACATAGCAGCTTGAAGTCTATACTCAAATGCAAGCTGAAATGTCTGAGAATTACTAGAAAAAAGAAGAACAAGGGTAAAATTCGCATTAGAGCAATCACAATAATTTCATACTTCAATGAGACTTGCAAAGGATATTGAGGAGTCCAGCTGGGTTACAGCAACACAACAATACAATCCTATAATACCTTTCACAAAGAATCTCTGGGTGCTCTTCAATTCAGCACAAGTCAAAACACTTTAAAGTAAAATTTTTCTCAGTAGTTCTATTTTGAATTAACTTTCTGAGAGACAGCAAGAGAGTCTTTTGAATACAAAAAAGTAATTTCTTCTGTAGAACAGCAATATTCACCTAACACAATTCACCAAGTAATGAAATAAACATTTCCTCTAACAAGAGTTAATTAATAAACTGATGATACAGTAGATTAAATACCTGTAACAAAACAGCATCACTTATTGAAGAATCAATGTAAACTGAAAAAACCCAAGACGTTCTAAGAAACCTAGAGAAAGAAAATCTGAGTGCAGCACTGAGTGTCAGTCTTGATCCCCAGGAACATTATGATGATGAAAAAGATAACATTGAATGGCAATAAGGAAGTCCTAGATTGACATAACTACTAAAGAACCCTCAGTTTTCTTGCTCTCCATTTATTTCTGCCATCTGTCAGTATGTGATGCAAAATATCAAATAAACCATTTTTATTTCAAAAGCTCCTACAACTCCAACAAGCTGTGAACAATGGTTGGAATTGTTGAGGCTATGTCACTGGTCAGTTCCTTTCTTCATCCCATTAGTGCTCAGCTTTTGTTGCACTTATGCCTTTGTACATTCTGGCCACCTTCATCACATTTCTACATTGACATTGAGGTGAATTGTTATACTTTGTTCTGCTTTAGTTAGTATCATCACAGAACCACTTTTCTTGACAGTGGTTTCATCCAGAGGAGGAAAAAAGGTAGAAATATTGGAGTTTCTTTCATAATTTTCAGTTCAATTGTTTCTACATACAATCTCTGCTCTAGTAATGCCTTGATAATAGAGGATGAGAAAGTGAATAAAATAATGTCTTTCTTCTTTTTAAAGACCAGAAGAAATAGCAAGTCATAGGCTGTTAATCCTGGTATTAGTGCTTGACAGAAAACACACTGGAAAATAAAATTAGTGCACACATCAAGATAAAAGTGTGGGAAGAATCCAACATATTTTTTTTAAGAGGCAAATACTGTCTCAGGTCCCACTGGAATTTTCTAACAAAATCAACAATCATGTAAGGAAATGTGGTTGGGCTGACATTGCCTACCCAGATGTAAAATGAACTAAAGTAGTATAACTCTTTTTGTGAAAGAGTGAAATGCATCCAAAATCACAAACACCTGTAATAGAATTGGTTTTTATATTGAAATATAAAACAGTGGGTTTTTTAGAAAATAAGAAATGAAGTGTTCTAAATTTTTTGAGTCTCTCTTCCTGTTTTGTTTGTATTTGGATGCAACTCAGAATTAAGTAAGGAAAACAAAAGTGTGTTCTCAAACTTCAAGTTGAACACTTGAAAGCAACTGCTGAGATTTCATTATAATGCAAATTTACTCTAGTTTCTCAAAAATGTCCTTTTATGCATGCACCAACCCATTACAATGTGACTTTTCTAATGGGAAAAAAAGTGCGCAGAGTATTTTGGAAGATTAAATGTTACATCTTTGAGGCCATCTCTGACAACATAATGAAACAAAGGGCAGAGTTTCCATTTTGCTTCCATTGCAAAGGTCAAAAAAGTAAGACATTTTTGGCTAGCTTGGAAACAATGAAACAAAAGTTCACAAGACATGCATAACACCTTTGGAGACCTCTACAAATTGATGGCAAACACTGCTGTCCAACTCTACTTTTATAAAAGAATGAGTGGGATGATTTTGCAATAGATATCAAATGCTGTTGAATTAAAAAGAATAAAGGTATACAATGTCCTTGAAAAGTGCTCTAAATCATATTCCAAAGAAAGAACTTTTTCGTGAAATCAGCAATCTGTTGAAAGAGAATCATCAGAAGAAAAAGGGAATATTTGCTTTATTCCAAACAGCAGTGGAATTATCAGTAGCATTATAAACAGCAAAAAATTTAGAAAACTGAAAGATTCAGTTAGAAAAAATGTAGATGAAAACATTTTAGGCTTTATCAGATCATTTTCTGACACAAAGGTTGAATTTACAATTGTTTTCTGTAAATTTAAGCTGGCAACATCCCAGTAAGTAAAAGCATGTAAGGAAACAAAACCTTGAATAGGAGACTCAAGTTGAGCCACTCAGAAATATTTGTCAAACACTGAATCAAAAGAAGATCTTTTACCCTAACGGTGAAGGGACAGATAATAAACTAAGTTCAGCTTTTCATCTTATATGGAGAACACAAGTAACCAAAGGCAGGGTTGTAAAGTTTGAAGATAAGTATCTCCCATATTTATAACCTTTGTAGAAATACAGACATTGAATTTGCAGAATCAAATCTGAAAAGCAAAACTTCTAGGGATAAAATGTCTTACAGTCTTTCTCAGTTGCAAATTTTGAACAGTAACTTATACTACAGTGTTACAATGATCACTGGAGAATGTCACTGCTTATTTCATCCACAAATGAAAGCTTTGTTGGTTGCAAGATACTTTTCAGTACTGATCTAATAGGACACATGTTTTTCAAGCAGTGGAAAATTTGTCTGTCTTCATAAAAGTTCCAATGCTAGGCAGTCTGGTTTAAAAGTTACAATTTGAAAAGGATTGCTTGTTCATTTTCAGAGAAAACCAGATGAATACTTTTAGTCAGAGTAGTTTTGAAGAGATCAGCATAATATTCAACATTTCTGGAGTGGTGTACAAGGTACTGTTGAAAAATTTTCTAACCAGGGTGCCGGAGAAATTGCTATCAGTTATATCACTTTTCATTAACTTCCAGTATTATAGATGTTATAAAATACAAGCCATAAGAAATAAAATTTCAGCTCTGAAGAGCTTGCAGCCTTGAAGCAAGCCACTCTGCTGAAAACTAGTAATAAATTAATATAAAATAGATATTAAGACTATATATATATTTAGGATAGAAGACCCCCTTGTTCTTAGTGATTTTTTCTGTTTGCTGTATTTCTACCCTGAGGCTTCCAAAAAACAGCACACGCATACTCTGAAAGACAGATTTCATATTCAACAATTTAACAATCAAAATGTATTTTTTGCAGTTTCTCAGCATCCTTCAGTATAAGGCTAAATATGACAGATTATTTTGTATAGGACTAAACACTATGGATACTAACCTCATTTTCATTTTATGTAACAAAGTTGACAACATGTTGTAGAAATAAGATGATGCACAAGTATAAACATACATAAAAGTTCAGTAGCTAGAAGTTGCAAAGTATCAGCAAGTTTCTGCTGAGATATGAGATCATCTTTATCTGTCCACTTCCCATTTGCTCACTGCCTTCTACTTATGAGTCATAGTTAAAATTTACCATGGAAAAAAAGAAAAAAAAAAAAAAGAAAAAAAAGAGGAATTACTTTGAGAGAGGTCAATTTTATCTAAGTTTTTTCCTGTTAAGCATGAGCACAGTCACACTCAGCTTTGCTGACTTAAGGAAAAAAAAGAAAAAAAAAAAATTACCCTTCATACCACAGCTAAATCCCATTCTATCTCATTCTATTCATGAATTCATTAAGAAACAAAAACTAATCATGAAACTGGAAAATTAAGAAGACAGGTAAATATAAAATTGGCAAATCAACAAGAAAGGACACTTCTACTTTTGTTGTGGTGTAAGAGTTTCAAATTTTGTTATCTACTTAACGATTTTAGAGGCAGTAAGGACAATAGACATAAATCTTCATAAAATAGAATAGACATAAATCTTCATAAAAAAAATCATCAGTCCAATACCATATTCTATTGTCTTGAAAGTACAGAAACTGAAGAAAAATATCCCAATATATTTTCTGATATTGGATGTGTGATATACTGCAGAGCAGAAAGGTACAACTATAGAAGTTAATTTTTGTCTTTGTATACTATATGAAGTATGTACTATTTAAAAAAAAATATTAGTCTGAGTAATCTGCAGCCTCCTGTTTTTGGAAGGAACAGGTGGAAATCTAGAGAGCAGGGATGATCTATCATTATCCTTAATTTCTATTTCCATCCAACAACACGGTACCAGTTTCATTTGCTAACAGAGAGTAGAGAATTGAATAGAGAGTGGGAGGACATTTTTTATCACAGTTCGATGGTCTTAAATATGAGAAAATTTGTAGACAAATAAGGATTTTCTCAGTAGTTACAATTGATAATCAGAAGAACTCTTAATTTTCATGATTTCCTTTAATATCTGGCCATTTTACATGGACCATGCAAAGTGGGAAAGAATTGGACAAGAATGGAGTAAGGAAGAAATGGTTGTTTTTTTGTAGAATTCAGTAAGGAAAGATCTGATAGGAAAGACTGGTACCAGTATGAGATTTTGCGATCACAGCTCAATGTAAGTTACACTGAGAAATTTAAAAGAAGCAAATGTGAACAGAAAAAAATAAAAAAGAATTTTCTAATTAAACTCCTTAAAGATTAAATGCTTTGGCAATTCAGGCATTGTTTCCTAATAGTCTTGTTAATCAGAATCTAAATGCTGAATTGAAAGATGTCTAAGGAACTCTACTAACATGTGAAGGAGAGCTGATGGGTTTGTATTTATGAAATTGGACCAGGGATCCCAGTGCATTGAAAGCTAGTTTTGCATAACAAGTTTTATGGGTTAACTATACTCACAGGTCTTATCGAACTTCCTTCTTTGGCATTGTTTGTCATTATTTGCATAGGAATCAAGGTATGTTCAAGGTAGATCCTTAAACAAGGATGAACAGGATAGGTTTTTTTAAACAGTCTGAAAAACATTACAGTATCATGACATATTTTCTGTAAAATCATTGATATAATAAAAATAAAATCTTGATTTGTTTATTGTTTATCTGAAAAAATATGACTAATACTTCTGATATCCAATAGAAATACTAAGCCATAAGATAAATTTGCTAGACACACAAACAAAAAATCTACTATGAAGAATGACCTCATAATAAAATTGTCTGAAAATGTGAAGAAAAAATTCAGAAAATTTTTAAATCCACATGAAATTTAAGAATTAATTAGAAGACAGACATTTATTTGTTGAGAAGTACAGATATCCATTTTCTTTTATTCACATGACAATCGTGTTTATAATATTTTAATAAGAATACTATCTTCTCTTAATTATCTAAGTGGAAAAATATGAAAATGCATTTGTTACATCAGTGTTTTGTTACATCAGTGTTTATGCTCAGTTTTCTCCATTAATAACATCACAGGACAAGCTATAAAATTTTCTTGTAAAAAATAGGTGTTTTTTTTCCTTTGTTCTTAGCTGTTAAGATAATTACGTGCAAATAATTGTCAATATCAAACATATCCCTAAGTGCTTTGAATATTCTCTTAACAAACCAATTTAAAATTGAAATAATTCCTTTATGATTCAGATCAGGTTAGATTCAGGTTATATTTATATTACTATTTCTTTAGATTAAAACTAAAGTTGTAGAAGGAATGTTTGGAAACTGAAAAGTTACAAACAAATCTGTAAAATTACATGACATAGTTTATAGAATATGCTAGATTAAACTGAAAGCAACTTAATCTTAAAATTCATTTTTAATCAGAGTAAAGTGCATGGTTTATAAAAATTTAACTGTTAAGTCAAACAATTTTTAACCTGCATAAGCACTAGAACTTGAATTCAATTTCAAAATAGTGTTTTTCATAATTTGCATTTATGTCATGGACTTTTCACAAACAATACCCATCTTTATTTATGTCAATCAGCATAAACTTTAGTATTTGAAAAGCCTCATATAATGACCACAGTATCTGAGCAGGAACTGGTTGGGGAATCCATGTCCTTCAGCATAGTGTGTCACAGTTTATAAAAGTGTCTGCTATTTGTATGACCTCAATTACAGAGAATAAAAATCTTATATTATGAATTGAACTAACTTAATTGTCTGAATCTGTAACTTCAGCTTTGTTGTCCCAGTAACTACAAAAACAACCTTATCATTTAAGTGCTCCATTTTAAGTGGTTATTGTTTATGCCAGTGTATGGAAAATAGCTCATTTCCTATTGTGAGTCCTTACAATTATTAGAGTTACCTGCATTTTAATATTAATCCCAGACTTTGATTTCCATTAATATTTTGCACACACATAGTGATTTTACCAGAAAAATTTCATAAATCTACTTAGCATAATGTAAAGCATTCAAAATAGATGGTATTCAACAGAATGTGTATTTCAAAGCTGTTATGACATGACCAATCCTATAGTCTCCATATTTCACTAGACACAATATTTATGTAATTTTGGTTTTATTTCTGAATTGTGATAGCTCTGTTAGAGATTAATGAAGTTGATCCAGGATGAATCCAGGGATGACCTGGCAGAGAATAAAGTTATGTCATCAGGAATTAGTTGATTTTTGTTATGTATTTGACTTGTCATTGATTACTAAATTTCCCCTATTGAGTCCCATCCTCACCTTTCACATGTAGTGTGAATTGACATGAAAACTTCTTGCCAGGATATTACTGAAAGTCTAATGTTAGCTTACTGTTAAGAAAAAGAATTGCAAAAACTTTTTACCCCAAACTGCTAATCAATTCATGACTGCTCCAGCTAAACTGTGTTCTCTTGTGTGTCTACAGTGGACTACATCAGCAGGACTCAGAAAAACAAACGTAAAGGCCTATGATGAGCTACACAGTAGCATGTATTTAAGGAAATAGCAGTGACTTCATAATGTCTGTCTTGGCATCCTTTGGAGCTAAGAAATTATCTTGACAGTGCCATATGCTCAGGAATGAAAGAACTCTCAGGGGATAACAGGTGACACTCACTCTTTCTCCGGAGAAGTTCATTCTTGAGAATTATTCAGTAAGACAGTTGCCAAAAGGTTATTCCGGAGTATCTGAAAAAGTTAGATTTGTGCAGGCAAACTAAATAAGAGATTTTGGAATTCTCCTTGGAGGTTTTTTAATTTGCTATACTTCGGTTTCAGAAAGACTGTAAAGTTAATACAGAATATTTGATCAGAGTTCCTAAAAGAAGGACTTTGATTTGCTAAACCCAAGTAGAATAAATATCCTGGGGCCAGTCTAAGGAATAAAGAACATTGAATCTAACACCTTATTAAGAGAAAGGGATGGTTTAGCCATTATCCAGATGAACAACTGCACTAGGAATTATTTTAAATTAATATACTGCTGTCCTGTAAAAACCAGTCATAATAACATCTGAAAAATACTTTAGAATAATTTTTACCAACATTTCATCAACATTTGAGTAACTCTAGTCAGATTCATAAACGAAACATATTTAAGTATACACAGGAAAACTTGAATATGTAAATCAATATTCTAATTTTATTTCCTGTTGTAAGAGAAATAGTAGTTCCATGGAAATAGGCAGACATCTCCTGTTAGTCCTAAGAACATGTAGTTCCATGGAAATAGGCAGACATCTCCTGTTAGCCCTAAGAGGACACTTGAAAAATTCCATTCTAATTTTTTCTGACAAGTGAAAATCGAGCATTTTCATTCAGAGCTTTCCTGGGTACTACTATCTCTTTTTATATATTATGAGAAATATCAATCTTACTGTTTTCCACAAGGAAAAATTATGTCAGAAGCAATGACTGCCACTGTGTATATTGTAATAGGTAATAGCATTATTTTTTCTGTTCTATGATTTGTAAATGAATGCACTTTCTCTTGCTTTGACCTCTGTTAGATGCATGTCACTTAGGCTTGGGAAAAAAGGCTGTGATGTTTCCTAGTTGTGTACTGGATAAAGGGGAAAGGAAGAAAAAATGGTCCAGAGAGAGGGACAAATTGTTAAATAAAACTATATGCTTATAGGTAAATTTAAAGATCAAGTCTTGTTTAATTAGTTTTATTGTCTTATTAAAATAATAAATGCCTCTTTTAAGTGAATACTAGGCAGACATGAATCATTATTTGTTAAACTAGATGTTGTTAACATTCCATGGATAATACCAGTTTATGCCATTCATTCCCCCAGGATTAGATTTCATTTTGCTTATTCAAAGCAGCTAGTGAATTAGTGTGTATGAAGATTAAATTATTCTAATGAGACTACTCATAAAGCAAAGAGCAACCAAGACGAGTGAATGTGGCAGAATTTGACTTCTGATAATCATGGTGATGCCTTAATCCAGGACTTTAAAATTTTCCTCTAGTTGCATCCCAACCCCTTGTAAACTTAAATGTCCACTCCCATCTTTCAATAGCAGTCTACTCACTTTAATAGAAAAGTTTCAGGCCACTGGAAGACATCCTTAAAACAGACTGTAACTTAGAGTAAAAAAGAATGTGTATTGTCATTGGAAGCAAGGACAGTTGACACAGGAAGACTATAGAGATGCTCTTCACCACTGTAGGGAGAAAATTCATGCAGCCAAAGCTTGAGTACAGTTCAATCTCACCAGTATTGTGAAGGACAACAAAAAGGGTTTTTTAAATATGTTAACATCAAAAGGAGGATCAGAGATAACATTGGTCTATTACTTGATGAGGTCTATCGCCTCACTACTAGGGACCAATGCAAACCAGAGATGTTTCTTCGCTTGTCTTCAACACCAGTGATGGTCCATGGGACTCCCAGAGCCTTGTGGTGGAAGACTGTGAGTGGGGGGAATGATAAACCCTCAGCCAACTCCGAATTTGTTCACAACTTGCTGCTCCAGCTGGATGCACAGAAGTCTATGAGGCCGAATGAGATTCATTCAAAGTACTGAAAGAGCTGGCTGATATTGCTGTAACTCTCTCTTTTATTTTTTAATGATTTTAGGAATCTGGAGAGGTCCCAGTGGACTGGAAAGTGGCAAATGCTGTCCCTACTTTCAAGAAGGGTAAGAAGGAAAAGGTTATTCACTGAGAAGGTGGTTGGTCACTGGAATAGACTCCCCATGGAAGTGGTCACAGCACAAGCCTCTCAGAGTTCAAGGAGTGTCTGGATGATGCTCTTAGTTGTATGGCTTCGTTTCAGGTAGTCCTGCAAGGAGCAGAGAGCTGGACTTGATCTTTATGGGTGTCTTCCAACTCAAGATATGCTATGATTCTGTGATTCACCTAAAACAAATATAGCAGACAAATACTGAAAAATGTAGGCACAAAAAACAAAAAACAAAAACAAAAACCCCAAAAAAACAAAAAAGAAAAACCAGGATGAAAGACCAGTACAGCTCTCACATGTATATAGGACTAAAGGGACATTATTATAGCATGGGAACAAAACCTGAACTGTACAGTTAGGTACACAGTCAGATTGGCCACCCTAATGGATCTCAGACATGATGAGTTAAATCTGTCCTTTCCTATACACAGCTGGGTGCATTGTTTTCCCATGCTTTAATCTATTACATATTTATTTTTACAAATATTTTATTAATAATAGTGAGACTATTTCGTCAATGAACCAAATTTTAGAAAATCTGAACATGCAACATGTGTCTGTGTGTATGTGTCTATACATGCATATACATGTATATGCATGTATATGCTCAGTTTCATGACACATTCTTAGCAAATCCTCCATTATATTTTAATGTCAAGAAAATGGTCCCGAGATATTTTGACTACATTTAGGCAACCTCCTGTTCTGTTCTCCAGGTGCTTCATTCTACAGAGTTCATGCACATCATGTGTCTTACACAGGTGGTTTTAATTTCAATCATTTTTATATTGTGAATATTGAGTCTGTAAGCTGAGAAAGAATTTAATCAAGAAGTCTGTTGTCATTCTAACTTGACAATAAAGGCAAAAAGCCAAGTGTTACATCCTGACAATTGTCAATGACATTAATACATTTGAAAGTTGATTAGCAAAGTAACCTCTGTACTCCTAAAGTTCTGTGATTAACTTCAAAGATGAATATTTGTTAAAAAGCTCTGATCTTCTCCTAACATTTCCTGTTTGTTTGAGTTCTTTTCTAGTATGAAGGTGGTTTTTGTTTCCCCACCTGAAGAGCTGTGTCACAGAAAAATCAGACATCCTACATGAATAAAGGATAAGTTTCTGGATATCAATCAGGTTAATTAGTACCTATGTTTGATATTGTTTAATTAGCTCCTAATTTATCCAGTTTGATCTTTCATTGTTTTCAGTCAGTAAATGCCTGGTATCAGCTTGGACTTACTCCTACAGGTAAGTACTCCAACATGTTACTGAACAGTCTGTTGTTTCCTTTTACTTTGAGTACTCAACAGTGGAGAGAAATATTTTCTTTCACAATATTTTTCCCATATAATTCTTAAAGAAAACTTAAAAATCACTTAAGATTTTTGGAAAAAAAATCATTTAATACTATAACGAGAGAATATTTCACCTCATAAGATCCAACAGCCTAGTAGTTAAGGAGTAATCCATTTGCAAGCTGTAGTAGTCCAGCTGAAAAACTTATCTTGAAGTCCCAGATTCAACTGTCAGTGTAGAAATCAACTTTTTAAATAACTCAGTGTTAATACTTACATATTAATTTTATATTGTTTATTTAAAAAAAACCTGAGACACTTTCAAAAAGAGATTGCAGGAATTAATCCACCTTCATGAAGTTTTTGTACTGAAAAAAGAGCAACTGCCAGCAAAAACTGTCAAGAGAAGGACAGAATGGAACTAAACAGAAAACTTCCTCCATGTTTTTCTCTTCTATACACAAAATCTGTGAATGAAAGTGTGTTATACTTAAAGAAAATTTGATGAAGTTAACTTATGCTTAACATAAGAACATGTGATAGAGTTAGGAATAAATGAGCAATAAAAATGTTTGCAATTAATCATTAAGAAGTCATTGTTTCCATCTTTCCATTTATTGATTTGAACTAAGACTTTGTTCTCAGCCTCTTGGCCCTCTAGAAAACAAATTATGGCCTTTCAAATTAATTTTTTTCTCTGAACATTCACAAATGCACAAATCACAAATTACCATTAGAAACCTCTTTATCTCCCCTGTAACTTTGTTCCTGCATGCAGGGTGTCATTAAATTAACATTGTGTTTAGAGAATTTTGCCAATCATCTCTAACATACAAGTAAAGTTCTGGCTTTTATTGTATTTCTATTATTATCTTCCTTTTCTTTTTTTTTTTTTTTCAGTCAAAAATCTAAAACTACGTAGCAGAGGCATTTGTCTGATCTGACCTCTCTGTTCAGTTAATTGGCTATACTATTTTTTGTCAACATTTGATTCAAAAAGTGTAAGATGTTTGGGTTTATGATATGGCGTGATATGATCAAAAGGCATAAAAATCTGTATTTATGCATATTGTCTAATAACATTTTCTTTTCTCTGTAAGATTTTCACAATTTATGAAGAAGACAAAGCTGCTATTGACTGTCTCCATAGAGACACCATGACAGTATCATGAAAAAACATTCTTATTTCAGTACCTAATGGATTTGCCTTCTGAGCAAAACCACTCAATAAGGAAAGTGCCAGGAATAGAAAAGCCATTCATTACAGTGTGCAGCTCATTGTGATCTGCATTGGCTTGGTCTGTGATAAGTGATTTAGCACAGCATTTAGAAATGCTGGAGAGAGATTTTTTTCAGATTTGTTTACTTTGCTGGATTCAGGGCTCATTTAAGTTCACAGTCTGGTTTAAATGACAAAAAAGAGCAGCCTATTTCTCTCAATATATGAAAATGAATATTTTGCTTGGTCCTGGAACTAAACTTGGTTAAAAAAAAGAAAGCTATTTATTTGAGAATGCATTCTAATGTAACTGATAACTCTCAGAAGGCTTTTTTGATTCAAAAAGTAGAACTGGAAATATGTGATGTCTTCTTGCAAGACTATCACTCTAAAAAGGAGTTTGCATGTGAAGTCAAAGCTATCCACAAGTTAATGTGTCAGAGCTGTAATTTTACATTCTGAAAGGCAGAGGCAATACAGATTCCTAACATTTTTTACTATTTTCAATACACAAAGACTTAAAAGAAGTTCAGCACCTCTAGATGTCTTCCCTATTAAATATTTCTATTACCCTTCCGAAACACAGTGTGAAATTATAAAGCAAATATTCATATTGAGTGGAGTTTTATAGTACATGTTAAACAAGTCAATTGATCATGTGAATAGAAATAAGACCAAAAGAAAAAAACAAAACAAACCCCTAGCATCTTAAAAAAAACCCTGATTCAGTAGGAATATATGTGACTTGGAACTTTTTAACTTTTTATGTTCTAATTTACTTATGCATTTTTTTAAAGTGTATAAAATAGATTTTAGCTCACTGGATGAATTTTAAGTCTTCTGAGATATCAATTCATTGTTTCAAGGAATTTCAGGTAAAAAGACTTTTCAGACCAATACTTCTGTAGCTATAATGCTAGCCAGCAAAAATGCCACCTAAGCGACCTTCAGGTCTCCTGGTTTTTAACTAAATCATAGAATCATGGAATGTGCTGAGTTGGAAGGGACCCATCAGGATAGAATCATAGAATCATTGAGTTTGGAAGAGTCCTTCAAGATCACCCACATCACCATTAAACCATATCACCCAGAGCCACATCCAGACGCATCTTCAATACCTCCGGGGACAGTGACGCCACAACCTACCTGGACAACCTATTCCAATACCTAATCACCTAGTCCAACTCCTGTCCCTGTGCACAAATCACACAGTGTGCCCGAGAGCATCAGCCAAATGCTTCTTAGGGCTCAGCTTTTATACTCTTATTTGTGTGGGCATGCAGGTTCTCATGCTCTCAAAGTTGGTCGCACCAAGAGTACTGGCCAGGTGCACTGATGAGGCCAAATGTGAAGGCCATAGAACAGCTGCACACATATTTTTCCTGCCTTCTTCCAACACTTAATCATAATAAATACACTCTATCAAAGACACACTTTTTCATGTTTCTCACAGTCGTGAGCAGGGGTCAATTTTCAGTTAGGTTCTCATCCACTGCAGATGGAGCCCTGCAGAACCCCACTAGTAACTGGTTGCCAGCCTGATGTTACCCCATTCACCATCACTCTTTGTGCCTGACCTGTGAGCCAGTTGCTCACTCATCATGTTACACGATTGTCCAGCTGTATGCTGAACATTCTGTCCAGAAAAATACTGTGAGAGCCCGTATAAAAAGCTTTGCTGAAGTCCAAAAAGATTATATCCACTGGTTTGCCTTGAACCGCTAGATGGGTTACCTTGTCATAAGAGGAAATTAAATTTGACAAGCAGGACTTTCCCCTCATGAAGTCTTGCTGGCTATGATCAATGACTATGTTGTCCTCTAGGTGTTTTTCAATACCTCCCAGAATAATCTTTTCCATAATTTTTCTGGGCACTGAAGTGAGACTGACTGGCCTGTAGTTTCCAGGGTCTTTCTTCTGGCCCTTCTTGAAAACTGGAACAACATTAGCCAGCTTCCAGTCATCTGGGCCCTCTCCAGATTCCAAGATCTCCCAAAAATCATTGAGAAAGGCTTAGTGATGACATCAGCTAGCTCTTTGAGGATTCTCAGGTGAATCCCATCAGGCTCCATGAACTTGTAGGGATCTAACTGTAACAGCAGATCCCACACAAGTTCACGGTGAACTGGGAGTTGATTGTCATTACAGTCATGGTCTTATATACATATATATAAAATATACAGTGATTTTGAAAGAGGATATTAAATTTAATTCTACTGTTTCCATTGAGATTACCTATCACTCCTTTAACTCCAATATCTCTCACGGATATGAGCAGACTTTCAGAAACCTCTTGCTAAAAAGATGCAACCTATACACCATCACCAATTTAGAAGTGCTGAGATGACTTCCTCATGTCTAGTTTCACTCTTCTGCATAATACTGTAAAATAAATAAGGTTTGGTCAAGGCACCTTATCTGGCAACTCAAAGACAGAGAAATAGTCTTCTCCCCAATTTTCCAGTTGTTTCAGAATAAAGATGTTTTACAACATCTACAAAAAATTAAACCAGAAGACTGAGAATACAAACCTGATTTCCAAGAGCACTGAACCATTTGTTAAGTCATCTAAAAACAGACTGTTGTTGCTTGTCATTGTATTACGGTAACACTGGTAGACCCTACTGATTGCAGTACAATTTTAAGCAGTCCCATTTATTTTAATAGAGTAAAGCCTCACAATTTTATGTGAGATGGCAGTAGAAGAAATATTTAGGTTTGAAGCATTGGGTAGAAACTGCAATTTGCTCTGGGAGAGGGGAAGAAGTAAATGAAATATATTCCTGTTTCTTGTGTTATAAGATAAAATGTTTACTGCAGAATTATTTGGTTGGTCAAGCAGGAGAACAATGACCTGCTGGAGCAATTAATAATAAACTAACAATCCCATTGATTTTGTATTTTGAACTAAGTGCTTGGATTCTGACATTTCCACGGGACTATATGAAGTGAGTTTGGTAAGAGTTTTGGGAATGGACAAGAACAAAAAAATATTAAAAAGAGGTACTAGTACACTTAAAAGAGGAAAAAAAGAACCAAAACAGATTCAGCAGGAACATTATAACTATTAGCCACTCAAAAAACAAATTCAACTTCATTTAATTGCGTTGACCTGATACTTTAGTTATATGGCAAGTTAAAATGGGTGAAATAGGAACTATTAATTAACTGAAAAAATGTATTGACAGTAAAAACATTTTGACAGTTCTATGTTTATCTTGAGAAAAGAATGCAGAAACATTGAAGAACTAATTAAGAGGAAATGAGCAGTTTGTTTATGCTCACCTTTCTTGCACTGAAATCTGAAGCAGAGAAAGAACACTTCAATAAATCAAGACTGAACTTATTATAATGGCAAAGGTATTTCACCTTTTATTTTGCTTAATTTAAAAACACAAATGAAAAATTTAAAATGTTTTCGTAAACCCACTAGAAGAGTGGACATTGATATATGAATAAACAAATTCCTTTTATATTTCTTTCCATCAGTTGGTCATAAGTGTAAAAGCTTCAGGAAGAAACTGACATTCATTTCTTACTGGTTATTAGTAAACATTTTGGATAATAATGGACAGTAAGGAGACAATCTGAAAATATTATGCAAGATACACAGAGTTTACTTCTTTTATCCATACACAAATGCAGAGCTGTGGGCTACACCCTGGACTCAGAAGATCTGAAAGATCTCAAAACTTTTGATGGCCGTACTAATGGCTGTCTAATAAAAGGTGTTCCAGATTGAAAAATAAAACTGCATCAACCTCATCTCCATCGGGTTGCTGGATTTGGCCTCTCCTAGCATTCATTAAGGATTTGCCTGCATATCAAAGAATATTTGCTTGCAAAATTGTTTTGTCTTAACTGAGAAAAAGTCTATTTGATACTACTATTTAGAATTACAGGTGCTGTTGCCAAGATACCTATAAGTGACAGAGTTGGACAATAACATTACCATTTTAAGCTAAAAATCACAAGAACCTACTCCCACAGCTCCCTGTGATTCTCTGTATGAAATGAAAAGTCACCAACAAGTTGCACTTCAAGTCTATCAGAAGAGTGTCATCCCTATCAATTTATGTCAAAATCCAAATAGGCAGACTCACCTGAGAAATACAAAACAAATGCAGTACTTCATTGCATTAATGAGACACTTGTTGTTAGAGATAGTGACTTAGAAATGCAACTATTTTATTTTCTCACAAAGTGGCTCAGATCATGTGCTTCTTTGTTACGTGTATTTTCCATTAAGTAGTCAAGTTAGTAACAGAGTATTTAATGTCAATTTTTTATTTTGTATTGCAAACTTCAAAACTAATTTGTCTATTCAGGAACTTAGCTTCAGGAACTGATACTTTTAACTTAGTTTTCTACATTCTTTTGTCTGTATGTCTTTACTTTAAAAATACCTTTGATTTATCCAGTGATGAGGAAATCTGCAATTCTGAAGTGATGGTACCACAGAAAATTATATAATGTAGTGGTGTAAGACATAAATTTTATAATACATTGCAAACATTTAGGATATAAAAACACTTCAGAATAGTACTGATACTGGAAGCAAGAACACTTAGCCCTAACACTTTGCATCAGTTCAGTGATGCACACTTATATTTGAAAAATACAGTCTCCAACTGCATAACATGTGTTGACCTATATTCCATACTATGTACTGAAAATATAAATCAAATATGAGAAAAATGCCTCTGTTAGACAAGAGAACAGTTTTGTAGAATTCCCTAAGGGAGATGTTAGGCATTCACCAGAAGAAACTCATAGATTATATCTTTGTGATTACAAAGTATAGAGTAGAAGATATGAGTAGTCCTCTATTCCTCACCAAAACTAAATCAAATAATATTCAGGTTAGCATCTACTAAAACATTCAGGTTTTTAATAAGTCTGGTTTATATATGTTATCTCAAATTTTACAAAGAATAAAGTGGCAAGGGAGGAAAGAACTACTTCCCATTGTAAGTCCCAAGTTTCCCTTTATGAGAGTGAAGTTCAATTTTATTAGTGTTAATAGCTTTGTAAATTCAGTGGCAAAGACTCAGACAGGTTTATTGCCTACATGGCATAGTTCTAATATGTGCTTTACAACAAAGTGTTAACGGAGGTATTCCAGTGGCATTGTGCTGGTACAATGCTATGAGGAATGTAACACTATAATAACATAATGCTTACATATTCTTAAATTCTTTTTTAAATAGTAATCCACTTATTAAATGATGTTTCCTGATCTGGATGCTTATATTGCATACCTAATACATGGCATCAGGTACTTCTTTTCTAATTAAATATCTCCTTTATTACTTCTACTTCTATGTCTTAATTGGCAGGACTGTTCATTTTCCACCATTCTCTCAACATCGTTGCTATGATTTTGTGTAGATAGTATGTCTATTGGCCAGATTTTTAAATAGGACATATTCTAAGTGATGCTTTAGAAAAGCTGTTATACTAGCAGACATACCAATGACTGTTCCTGTCAAGGCCTACAGTACTTAATTTATGGGGAGTTTAGTCTGTCATAACCATATTCAAACTAGCTGGTTTTCCAGATTGTGTGGAACTTGTGGTGTTTACAAGTACTGACCTGACACTTGGTCTCTGACTAAATACATGAAACTAAACAGATGTGGGTCCTCAGTCAGTGTCAGTGACCATTTTTTACCTGTATATTTTTGATTTTCAGTGGACAGTATTCCTGGTTATGTACACTTTTTTAATGTAAAATAGTACAGAAAGAGCTCTGATCCAATTATATCAGAAAGCCACTCTAAGAAAACAATTCTTTAACCGTTTCTTCACCTAGCAGTCTGTAAATGTCTGCCCAAGGCTGTCTGATTAGAAAGGAATATAATTGACATTAGCTCCTTCTGGTATCTTCTTGAGAGCCAAAATACGGATCTTCATGCATTTAGCCAGCACCAGGTTTATTATCATTTTCCATTGTACTAGCTACTCAGGAGTCCAGTCAATATAATCCTCCTCCCACCAAACTTATCAATTTCTTCTTGCTTTCAGATGGACAACGGTAAAACCACCTTTTCCTCAATAACATGTTTTCTGAAAAAAGATCTGAGAAACTTGAAATCAGTGATTAAGATTGTTCAGATATTTCCTGGCAAATTAGTTATTTGTTTAGATTTTTATGTTCTATGGAAAAGGCTAAGAGCTGAGAAGAAAGAGGAGTGTGGTGTGGAAATCCTATAATGAAGTATAGAAGGTAATCACTTATGGTCAGTGTGCCATTCATAATTTCCATTCATAATGGTTAAATAATACATAAGGTTAATAATAAGTCCAGAAAAGTTATCTGAGACACTGGGAAAGTAATTTTCCAATCACTTTATTTATATAAAAAAACATGCTCTTGTTTTTAAAAGTGCTAGTCAGACTTTTTATAGATTGTTCTCCAAAGAAATTCCTCTTCCTTACAAATAAAATATTAAATCTTACAGACATGAGATACCATTGGAAACTTTTTTTAAAAAATGAATAAAATAAAATAGTGAAGCACAAACTATACTATTGCCAAGAATACACTTTCCTAATACCCAATGAAATGCAATAGAAAATTAAAGTCAAATGGAAAATTTAAATAAGTCTAAACTCTAAGGGACAATAGGATTTTCTTTCTTCTGGAAGAAAAAAAAAACAAAAAATATTTTCAAATAAATGCCAAAATTTATTTCCCTTCCAGTTATTACTAGAATTTTTTAAAAATACAACACCTATTATTTTTCAGGTCAAAAATTTGTTGCACTAGGACTGAAAATCCATATTATGTTCTCAAATAATTTCAAGTTACCAGTCAGAAGCTGAGTCACAGAATCACAGAATTCTAGGGGTTGGAAGGGACCTCAAAAGATCATCTAGTCCAACCCCCCTGCCAAAGCAGGGTCACCTAGAGTCCATCACAGAGGAACGCATCCAGGCGGGGTTTGAATGTCTCCAGCCAAGGAGACTCCACAACCTCTCTGGGCAGCCTGTTGTTTTTCAGCTTTTATGATAAATCTGTTTATCACCCAAGAACATTTCACAGAATCACAGAATCACAGATTGTTAGGAGTTGGAAGGGACCTCAAAAGATCATCTAGTCCAACCCATTTGCCAGAGCAGGCCAACCTAGAGCAGGTCACATAGGAATGCATTCAGTTGGGTTTTGAATGCCTCCAGAGAAGGAGACTCCACAACCTCTCTGGCACTCTCACAGTGAAAAAGTTTCTCCTGATATTCACGTGGAACCTCCTATGCTCATTGGTCATTACTGTAAAAAGCTTTGCTCCATCATCCTGACCCTCACCCTTTACATATTTGTAACCATGGATGAGGTCACCCCTCAGTCTCCTTTTCTCCAAGCTAAAGAGACCCAGCTCCCTCAGCCTTTCCCCATAAGGGAGATGTTCCACTCCCTTCATCGTCTTTGTGGCTCTGCGCTGGACTCTCTCAAGCAGTTCCCTGTCCTTGAACTGAGAGGCCCAGAACTGGACACAAAAGGTGAAGGTAGGGAATACTAGCCAGAAATCTAGGTATTTGGAAAACAGACCTTGATACCAGAATAATATAATTCATCTCAGGTTCTGAATATTAACATTTTCCAGGTAGATTCACGTACACACTCTTCTGACTTTTTAAATTCAGAATCTACATACTTTTTCCTGTTTAGATGTATGGGAAATCCAAACTAAATGGATAAAAACAATGAGAGCCTTGCTATCACTATGTCAATACAGAAGAACAAAATTTCTGGGGTGGACACAATAAAGAAGGATGGAAATAGGTGATTAGGAAGATAAGATGAGCAAATATAAAATGACGTATTTTTCCAAAATGTTTCTGGCTTTTGTTAAATCACAGGAATTATAATTGTCAGGCATTGCATTTTCAACTATGAATGGATATTTTCAAAGACAGAATTTTCTTCTTTTCCTGCCTATATGCAAAAGTATTAGTTCAAACTCAGCTTTATGCTGAAAAACTAGGGTTTTTAATTAAATGCGTGACTGACATTTTTGAATGCTAAATCTGGGCAGCCAGCTATTTGACTTGAAATTTCAGGACAAGAAGTAGACATGGGAGAGAGAACCCTATTATTCTTACAATAAAAATAAGATTGAGAAGCACTTCGTTCAAAACTTAGTATCTTTTTTTTTCATTTTTGACTAATGAAGCTTCTTTTGCAGCCTTAATTTGTAATTTAGCTGTTATAAATATGTCCTATATGAACATTTAAATAAAATAATGTAAAAATTTTCCGTGTGACTGTTGTGTCAACTCATAGAAAAAATAATAAAGGAAGTAAGAAGACATCAAATGCATTGGGTTCACTAACTATATATTATTTTCCTTAAGACATATAAGTCTGTGATAACTTTTAGGTATATCATACTCTTCCCATAAAATAAGAGCTAAGTCAGTTCTGCTAAAAGAATGTAAATAGTAGTCACTTAGGTCACTGAAATTGAGGCCTAAAATGTAAAGGCTTTTTTCAAATACTGATAATGATAAAGGTAATACAAACAATGAGTACCCGCATCCCCAGTTATTCAGGCATGCCAATTTCACTCAGTGACTGGTCAGTAAAACAGAAAAAAATTAACATATGTGCCACAGATGGATTGTGAACTGACCCTAGCAACTCAAACAGACTTGAGGTTATGTGACATCTTGTTCACTTGTTCCAAAAACGTCCCAACACAGACAACAAAGCCCAGGAATCAATAGGGAAGATACATAGAACAAAAGAAAACTTAATTCTGCTGTTGTATGAGTCTATGGCAATGTTAGTGTCTGGATTTTGTGCAGAGTTCAAGTTGACACCACAAAAAGGATGCAGTAGAATTAGTAGATACAGTAGAACTAGTAGAAATTAAGAAAATGTCTATGAGAAATATCAAGTGTATGAAATAGCTCCTGCTTTAAGAACAACATTATAGACTTGAAACATTCAGCTTAGAAAAGAGATAACTGAAGAAAAAAGACAGATATCTACTTGTTCATAGGCATCATAGAGATGAACCAGGGTCAATTTTGTATCTGTGCTAGGAGACCAAGGTGCTTTTACCTTGTAGTCTGAAAAGAAAAGAGCACTTATTGTGCAAGGAAAAGCAAATATCAGCTAAACTGAAATACAAGAGAACAGATTATATAACAGAAAGCATTCAGATGAGCCTGACTCATTATGCAGTCAGCTAGACCATTTGTGCTGCTCAGAAGCACCTATTCATTAGAATAACTCTCATTAAGAAAACTGCCCAGTATCCATTTCTTGAAGTGGAGCACAAATATTAGAGGACAAGAGATATCAGTATTTTCTATTAGCAAAGTGACCCTATATTGAGTTAACTGCACTGCTGAAGAAACCTAGGGGGACAATCCTGACCCTATATTTATGGTTTAGTAACTCTATCCTGTTCTGGTCACATATGGGAGAATTGGAGAAGTAGGTGAACTGATGACAACTATTGCTTATATACTAACAGGAAATGTTTTTAGAGATAGTAGATACTACTGCTATGATAAAGGACTATTTAAAGACCTCATAACAACATTGTTTTCATCTCTCATCATGCTAAATTTTTCCCTATCTTGTCAAAAGTACTATGTAAGAATGTCATTGCAAGGCAAGCAATGTTGTGATAAAGATCCTTGTCTAAAAGAAAGAAAAACCAAACAAAAATATTGTTCAAATATCTCCAGAGGAAGGAGTAAATTCTGTTGCCTTATGTCTCCCCACAGTAGAACATCATAAACAGTGCACCCAGCTACAGTTCAGGAAAGTCAGTTGCATGGAAGGAGGATGGTCTGAAAGAGGAAGATCTAGAATACAGCAGTCATGAAATGAGGCAGGTGACTGTTCCTATCTAAAGGGATATATCTGTTTTGCCTTCATGACAAGATCCTCAAGATGTAGAGGTATCCAGCATGCTATTTATCATACTACCAGATGTGATTAGGTAGTTCCAGACATGAATAGGGTAAGAGGTACAAAAGAACACAATACTAAATTGGTGGAGATATGTCTAGGCATCAAGCTGTCACGCTATCAATAAAACTAATAAAAAAGGAAAAGAAACTCAACGTGCTTGCAGTACATGCTTCAGCTATATAAGCAGGTGAACAATGTTAGATGTTGTACAGAAAAATATGGTTGCTTTAATCCCATAGGTCAAGAAATTTACTCTATCTTGAAATGGAGATGGTAAAGATGACTCCCCCAAACTGCCATTATTCTGAATTCTAATATGCACATGAACAATCCATTGCTGTTAGATCTATTTCCCTCAAATTGGAACTGCACAAAATCCAGACACTAACATTGCCATAGACTCATACAACAGCAGAATTAAGTTTTCTTTTGTTCTATGTATCTTCCCTATTGATTCCTGGGCTTTGTTGGCTGTGTTGGGACTCTGGTTCTGATTCCTTAGAAGTATATATATCTATGTTGTTAATGTATGCATGAACCAACATTTGAACATATGAGATTGGTAATGGCAAATAAAAGTTTTATCTCCTTGAATCAAGAAAATCTACAGTAAGAATGGAGCACTTTCTTTTTGGAGGTACTGGATATCAAGTTCAGAGCCTTTTCAAAGTATGGATCTTAGGCTTTCCAAAGAGAAGTTTAGCTTTTGAGTTCTGACATGATCCCTCTGAAACTTTCCTTATCCAGGTCTCTTGATTACCTGCTGAATCAGATTTTCTCCTCTTTAGACTTCATTCTTCTCATTGTCAATATGATCTTAGTTTGGATGATTTTGATGATTTGGGGTGATCCCCCAACTAAAAACTTTTCATCTCCTTTAATGACAATATGTTACTTTTTTTATTTTACTTTTATTAATATCCAAAATGGATGCTTCATCATTCTATCTTAAAGAGTTCTTATGAATGATAATTCTTTAATGATATTCACTCTAACCAGCTCTCCTACTAGTATACCTACAAGCATTCTTCAGCAATATTGAAAACAGTGGTGTGTTATCATCATTGTTTTAGTCACAAATCCAAAACTCAGCACTGTACGGATCAGTTTCATCCCAGCCAGACCCACCACAGATATGAAAGACTTGCTTACACGTAATTCCTGTCTGAATATGTACAATCTGAATATTCAAAAGGGTAACTCAGTAATAAAAAGCTTATTTTTTTGCCTTAGTTTCTATCCATGTGGAATTCATCCTGAAAGTTTAATGAGATCAAATCAGTATATATTTATGAATTTATTCATCCAAGAAATTGTATGTTATTATTAAGAAATTAATCAGTTAAAGATTTCGTTGTTTAATATCCTACTATACTGTAACTTTCAGTTGGAATTAAAGTCCTCCTCATAATACACCAGTAATCAGAAATCATGAATGTGGTGTGATTAGTAGGTAACAAAAGTCATAGAACATAGGTTACCTACATAGTTTTGAAGGTGGTAAAAATAAAGAACTCTCTTGACCTTCAAAACCCCACTGTCTCTACATTATCTCACTATATCTTAAAGTTACTACTCTAAAACCAGATAACTTTTCTGAAGCATGCTGTGCAGCTAACAAAACTATTTTATAGAACTTTATTGCTTTATGGTTTTGATCCCAGTCTTTGATGATGAAAATAATTTCCTTCCCTAGACTGCAAACACAACTTTAAAAAAAAACCAAAACAAACAAACACAAACCAGATCAGCAAAAATAACTATGTTAGTAAAATCTATGTTATGTAAAT
Organism: Aegotheles bennettii; assembly: GCA_013398125.1. Lineage (NCBI taxonomy): Eukaryota > Metazoa > Chordata > Aves > Caprimulgiformes > Aegothelidae > Aegotheles > Aegotheles bennettii. The sequence continues at coordinate 152,098 of VZRW01006069.1, read as the reverse complement.
CAGAATATATGTAAGTGGTTTAAGGCTGCATATCATTTTCATTTCAAACTTTTTTGGTTGAGGAGAGAAAGACGTGATTCATTACCTCTTGTGAGAAAAAGCCCAAAGATATTATACAGTTTCAAGTAATTTGCAAAAGCTTTTGGAATAAACAGGAATTAAGTCAAACAACTCTTCAATATTAGGTAGCTTCCTTTCTATTTTTCTTGGCAGAACAAAAGGAAAGTTGGGACCTGGAAATTCCCACCTTTACAAGCATCTATAAATTTTATTTCAAATTTATATTAAATCTTGGAAATTGTCATTGTTTGTCCATGTCATGTAATATTCTAAAGGTGCTCATTTACAAAATTTCACCAGAATAACCTACCAGTCAATTTAGAATAACTTTCTCTCTGCCCCAATCATACATGATTTCAACTTAGACATACTTCTAAAAAAAACCAAAACTGTTTTAATAGTTGTCTAGGCACACTTCAGTGAGTATTCTCTTTGAGAAGACTGCTTTCTCATATATTTGAAAAATATAATTTCTTTTTTTGTTTCCAGTCGTTCTCAAATTTAGAAATTCGAAACAATGGACTTACTCAAAGGTTTCTAGGAGCAATTGCTCATATCTCCTCACACCATCCATGTTGTGCACAGTGCTACTTTTTCACAGAGACCACTCAGCTAAACATTGTGACACTTTCTTTTCCCTCTTCTTCTTCCTGCTCCAACCTCAGATTTCAGCTGCAGTTTCCCCCCGAATTTTGCCATACTAGTGCATGATCTTTCTAAAAATGTGCAAATTGAAATCTCATATGTTGAATTCAAAGTAATATATTGCTCTTGAGCATAAGAGGCACAAGAACTATAATTCTTGTTTTAGGGAATACACCCCACCTATCTAAGGCAGTTTGTGGCACCAAAAGTCCACTTTCTCCAGTTCGGGAAGGAGTCTTTGTATGGTTCATTCACATTGTTTCAGTTAGTGTAATATGAGTGATTGGAATGTTATCAGTAACTATTGTGACATAGTTGAATAAGAAGAAATATTAACATTTTCTATTTGCCTCCAATGTCTCAAATTCTAGAACTTAAGTGCCCAGACAGTTATGCATTTCCAAGTTTTCTGTAAGGGCTAAAACTCTATAAAAACTGAAGTATTACCGAAGAGATATTGCAGAAGTAATCTAGCACCTAAATTAAGACGAGAAAACAGTTCTACAGAGAAGGACCTTGGGATCCCAGTGAATAGCAAGTTAAATATGAGCCAGCAATGTGTTCTTGGGGCAAAGAAAGCTAACAGCATCCTGGTCTGTACTAGGAAGATTACTGCCAGCAGCTCAAGAGAGGTGATCCTTCTGCTCTAATCAGCACTGCTGAGGTCACATCTTGAGTATTGTGTCCAGGATGGGTCTGGTCTGGTTTCTATGGTACAAGAAAGATAGGAATTTACTGAAGGAAGCTTGACAAAGAGACACAAAGATGATTAAGGCACTGGAGCATCCGCCATATGAGGAGAGGCTGAGAGAGATGGAAGGCTGAGAGGCTTGGAGAAGAGAAGGCTCAGGGGATATCTTATCAAAGTATACAAATTCCTGATTTTGAGGGAATGAAGATGAGAAAGCCAGGCTCTTCTCAGTGATGTCCTTTGGCAGTCCAAGCGGCAATGGGCACTAACTGAAATACAGAAAATTCCATCTGAACACAAGAAAATACTTGAGGATGGTGAAAGACAAGCATGGGTTTCCCAGAGAAGTGGTAGAGTCTCCATCCCTGGAGCTATTCAAAAACAGCTGGAAACAGATCTAAGCAACCTGCTCTAGCTGCCCCTGCTTGAGTAGAGGCGTTGGCCCAGTTGACCTCAAGAAGAACCTTCTAAATTCAATCATTCTATGATTCTGTGGTTCTTGCACTGCTTCCTCCAGTGCTTTCCCTTCTCTCCTCCAATACTTAAACTTAGTTCCACCTTTGATTTTCTTCAGGCTGCAGCTAAATCTCACAAAACAAAACTGACAGAAAGCTGCAGGGAACCTTTTGATTCATATACACAAAAAGGTAATAAACATTTTGACATGAATTTATGTGTTTTCTTTCAGTTTACTCTCCATAATAAATTGAACTTCATCTTATAATTAGCCTCAAAAAGGAGGCTGCCTAGAACAAGAGTATGAAAAGACTTGATGAGTATGAAAGGTTGCTGCTGTGTAAAGCAATACAGTTCAGCTTCTCAAATTCCTCTGTATTTTGGTTTTTTTCTCACCTTCTCTGGACCCTTCCTAAAGCTGACAAGTGATAGTCTTTGAATTAAGTGTCACTGTTGATCTGAGGACTTGCCACCTCTCAGATAAATTAATTCTTCAGCAACCCAGGTTCACAAAGTCTGCCATTGCTTCAGCCTAGTTTCTGTTCATGTATCAGAGGCAGGGCAAGTGCCATCACCACTTAATGGGAGAAAAGTATCTGAAGTTGAATTCTCAAGGAGACATTTATTTTAAAGTGAGCAATTGCAATGCTTTCTTTTACACATACTGCTTAAAGAGGTTGTGACATAGGAAATGTCTTTGCCATCACACAGAGCAGTAACACTTCCCATTCATCCTGTGCCACTTCTGTAGAATCTGAAGACACTAATAACTGAAAAAAACTATAAAGATGAGCCTACCAAATTTAACCAAGCACTTGATTTTCAGAAACACCAGCTGGAACATATTTAGACCTGTTCTCATCAATAAAATTGAGTTGCATATTCTAAAATTTTCAGAGTTTTTTCTTTTTTTTTTTTTTTTTANNNTTTTTTTTTTTTTTTTAGTGATCATTTTAGGATAACTATCAAGTCTGGTGCTGAGTAGCATATACATAAATAAGAACTCTATCTAAGTGTTAGATAACATATGCGTATTATTATTCTTGATAATCAGAACTGAGTGTAATTTGGCAGTCTGTGTGTCAGACCAGTCATTCCCATCCTCCTCCACATCAATTCCTCTACCCACCTAGATCAAGGCACACCCCCAGAAGATTTCTTAATCAACAGGTTGATATGTTCATAAAGTTTTCGCTGAGCAAACAGTGGAATTGTCAATTACTGGTGACAGGTATTTTTAAAACTTATTCACATTGCATAGCATTTGCTCGCGCTGCATCTTTCCTACTGGTATCTTAGGAAAAGAAACCTCATTCTGCTGCCACAGTATGCAATAATTTAGTGCAAATTTTCACAAAACACAGAAAACAAACACAGTACTTCATTTAATGCTTCAGAAAAACACAGCCTAAGCGCACTGAGTGAGCAAAGGATCATTTTACATTATTTTATTTCTTATCCCCAGCTACAGTGATGATACTATCCTTGAATCTTTGGAACAGAGAAACTGCATTCTTTTAGGGCTCCCAGCCTGCAGCGTAGAGCTGTATTTGTGTTTCATTCAGTGTGGTTCAGCATATTAATGTGTTGATTCTGTTTAAGAACCTGCAGGGAGACACATTATCTATTATAGTCACTGTTCTTCCACCTCTCTGATGACTTCTGTTCAAACCAAAAGATCTGGGCAGCAATTATTGGTCTGAGCATAAAGCTGAAAGTCAGAAGTTTTACTGAATGCAGTGGAGAGGGCAGTTTCCATCTTTATACTTCATCATGTGCCTGACCAAGCACAGCAAATGTACACTTTTTGCATGAAATTTCAAGATGTTTCTAGATTAGAAGTCTGAGTAACATGAATAACAGCAGTGGAAGCACAGCCTAATTTCAGTACTATTATGTACAAACTAATGATAGAAATATGTCTTAATTTCATTATAGTAGATTTGTGTGTAAAACATTCTTGACAGCACAAATTTATTCCAATTTCTCTATTTCCCTACAACTTTGGCAAGTTGTAATGCAGTTCAGACTAAAATTAAAGTCATTTTAGTCTGCAGTAACTGCTTCAGTTCAGTTAATATTAACTATACTCTTGATCTATTAAAAAATAAGAACTCAAATATACAACTATTTAAATTAAATTATTTAAATTAAGTGATACTGAGCTAAGAATCATAGATCAAGATCAACTAGTTCCAACCCCTCTGCCATGGGCTGGGACACCTCCCACTAGACTAAACTGCTCAAAGCCCCATCAACCTGGCCTTGAACACTTCCAGGGAGGGGACAACCACAACTTCTCTGGGCAACCTCTGTCAGTGTCTCACCACCTTCAAAGTAAAAAATTTCTTCCTTGTATCAAATCTAAATTTGTCCTCTTTCGGTTTCAAACCATTGTCCCTTGCCCTGTTACTACAGGCCTTGGTAAAATGTCTCTCTCCATCTTTCTTATAAGCCTCCTTTATATAGAAAGGCCACAATGATGTCTCCCTAGAACCTTCTCTTCTCCAGGCTGAACAACCCCAGCTCTCTCAGCCTTTCTTCATAGGAGAGGTGTTCCATCCTTTAGATCATCTTTGTGGCTCTCCTCTGGACTTGCTTCAACAGGTCCATTTGTACCCAGAACTGGACTCCAGAACTGGATGCACTGTTCCAGGTGGAGCCTCACAAGAGTGGAGTAGAGAGCAGAGGATTACCTACCCCAAGCTGCTGGTCACACTTATTTTGATGCAGCTCAGGAATTGGCTTTCTGGACTGCAAGCGCACACTGCTAGCTCATGTTCAATATTTCATCTACCAGCATCGCCATGTCTTCTGCTGGGCAGCTCTCTCTCAATACATTCATCACACAGACTGTATTGATGTTTGCAATTGCCCCAACCCAGGTTCAGGACCTTGCACTTGGCCTTGTTGAACTGTGTGAGGTTCATAAGTGTCCACTCCTCAAGCTTGTCAAAGTCCCTCTGGATGGCATCCCTTTCCTCTAGTGTATCAGTTGTGTCACTCAGCTTGGTGTCATGTGCAAACTTGCTCAGTTTAGACTCAGTCTCACTTTCCATGTTATTAATAAGAAAAGTTTTGACCTGTATACTGAAGGCCTCGTGAGTTGAAAGGAACTTCTCAGAAAACGAATCAGTTAGGGGAGCCAAGTGGAAAACCAGTACTTTTTTTAGCATAGCTGAAAGATTCATGACAGCCCAGTATGTCAGAAGGAAAAAGGGGTTAAATCATCTACTCAGCAAAAGTTTTTTTGTGTGTTACAAAAAGGCTAAAGAAGAAAAGTAAAGGAAAGAAATATAGCTGAAAATTATATTGTAAGTGGATTTTGTTTCTTCTCCCTAATACAGCTCTAAGGATAAATTTTAGTAGTAGAAAAGGGCAATTATACCCACTGAATTTGCTCCTGTTATGATAACCAAATACAAATTGAATTTTTTCTCTTGAATAAAAATAAAGATTATATTGTTAATGGAATTTTCTTTAAGTATTTAAGCTAATAACTAGTGAAGAGTTGCCTGAAAGATTTCAAAAGTATTTGCAGTAAAAGAGAAACTGGCTTGTTATTTCAGCTTTGCATTGTCAGACTAGGAGAGGTTTTGGTGTAGTACATGACCTAGAAGTTAAACAGTTTGAGAATATTCAGATATTGTCGTACTTTTCTCATATTTAATTCAATGCTCTTTAAAGAAGAACAACTAATTTGGGATTGTTTGATTATCTTCTCCTGAACCTTACAAAAACTCTTCTTAAAACCTAAGTGTAGGTTCTGTCAGAACCCTTATGCAATTCATTCCTACGTAAAAGCTCTGTCTTCCCTGGGATGAAACCAGGAAGCTGCCTGTTAGTCCTATGTCTTTTCTAAACCTGATAGTTTTATATTCCTCCATTGAATGAGATTCTGGCTTGAAAGAAAGAATAATTTCAAGTCATACTCAGGCATGAAAACTTGTTCTTCACATCCACCCAAATAGACTCATTATATGTTAATAAAAAAAGAATTGCATCACGTTTTTGTTAGGTGTCCACAAACTTCAATTAATATCAAGTATACTGTAATGGATATTAAAATAAACTTAAAATATACATCTTTGCATTCACTGAAATGAACAGAAGCAGCTTCATCCAGCAGCATGGATGTATACGAGGACTTAGAAGATGCAGTCTATACCTTTAGCAAGTCATTAAAATTTTCTAACAAGTTGGTACATTTAATCTGTCACGTTTATTCAGACCAAAGTACTCTGGACTATTTTATTATGTATCTGTAAATTACAACATATGAGTCCTGGTAAGAATTTCCAAAGTCATCAGTATTATAAAAATATCTGGGAAGCCCAAATAAGCTTACCTCTACGCTTCCAGTTATCTCGTTTCTACCCTTTCAGCCACCCCCATAAAGCATTTGTTACCATCCATGAGTCAGTATAGAGGTAAAGCACTGGCCACTCTTCCCGTTCGGCAATGTCCAGGGCCAGCTGGACGGCTTTTACCTCTGCAAACTGACTGGATTCACCTTTTCCGTCTTTCGCTTCGGCAACCTTTCGAGTAGGATTCCATACAGCAGCTCTCCACACTCGTTGATTCCCTACAAGACGGCAGGACCCATCAGTGAAAAGAGCAAATTGTTTATCATGATCTGACAGTTCATTATATGGGGGAGCTTCCTCAGCACGAGGTACAACCTCATCTGGTGGCATTCCAAAGTCTTTGCCCTCTGGCCAATTTGTAATCACCTCCACAATGCCTTGGCGATTCTGGTTCCCCATTCGAGCTCGCTGTGTTATGAGAGCAATCCACTTACTCCAAGTGGCATCAGTGGCATGGTGCGTGCT
>VZRW01006069.1:129419-144646 GCA_013398125.1 Aegotheles bennettii | reverse complement strand
CAGAATCATCTCCCTTGATCTGCTGGTCACAGTTCTTTTGATGTTGGCCAGGATATGGTTGGACTTCTGGGCTGCGGGGGCACATTGCATCCTCATGTCCAGCCTTTCATCTACCAGTACCCCAAAGTCCTTCTCACAGGGCTGCTTTCAATCTCTTGATCCCCCAGCTGGTATTGATGCTGAGGGTTGCCCCGTCCTAAGTGCAGGACCTTGCACTTCTCCTTGTTGAACCTCATGAGGTTCCCCTGGGCCCTATTCTCAAGGTTGTCTAGGTCCCTCTGGATGGCATCCTGTCCTTCAGGTGTGTCAACCACACCACTCAGCTTGGTGTTGTCCACAAACTTGCTGAGGGTGAACTCAAGCCCACTGTCTGTGTCATTAATGAAAAGATAGAACAGTACTGGCCCCAGTACCGATCCCTGGGGATATCACTTGTTACTGGTGCCCATCGAGATATAGAGCCATTTAACACCGCTCTCTGGATGCAATCATCCAACCAATTCCTCAATCACCAAAAAGTCCACACATCAAACCTGTATGCCTCTAGTTTAGAGAGAAGGATGAGGGGCTGTGTCAAAGGACTTACAGAATTCCAGATAGATGACATCTGTAGCCTTTCCTTTGTCCACAGATGTAGTGATTCCACCGCAGCAGACCACTGGGTTGGTCAGGCAGGACTTGCCCTAGGTGAAGGCATGCTGACTGTCTCAAATCGCCTCCATGTCCTTCATGTGTCTTAACATAGCTTCTAGGAGGATCTGTTCCGTGATCTTCCCAGGCATAGAGGTGAGACTGAGAGGTCGGTAGTTCCCAGGGTCCTCCTTACTCTCCCTTTTAAATATGGGCATAATGTTCTCCTTTTTCCAGTTACGAGGGACTTCACCTGACTGTCATGATTTTTCAAACATCATGCCAAGCAGCTTGGCCACTACGTCTGCCAGTTCCCTCAGGACTCTGGAATACATCTCGTCAGGTTGCAACTGAAACTGTTTTTTATAACTCGGACAGCTGGTAAACTTTCAGTAACCCATAATTACGTTTCCCAGTGGTTAGCTTTAGGCACCTTTCTCTGCAGTCTAGTGTTTGGTTTAGATCCTTTTCTGAAATGACTCACAGGAAAGTTTAAGTCACAAGAAAAGCTGCTAGTACTTCCAGGTAATCTCTAAACCACCATTCCTTCTCCATGAACCTGGTGTTGTTACAGAAGCTATTATTGAGCCATATGCACCCTTGATGTTAAACTTATCCTGTAGCTAAATTGCCACTATCCTCTATCTCTGCTAAAGTAATCTAAAAATCCTCTACAGTTTCTTTCAATAACCTTGGATGTAAAGTGAAATTGAAAACAGTGATTAATATACAGTTTGGTTATCTGTTCAGCCTCTGAAAGAAACAACCTAAAGAAAGGGTAGATTGACAGATCAGGATAATGTTGCTTGCTTCAGTTGTCTCACTTGCATTTGCTTGTATTAGAGTTCTCAAAGTATTGTGTTCCTAATGCACTTGTCAGGCAGTCAGGTCACCCAGATTATAGTTTTTGTCTTCGGGCTGTGTAAGAAACATTCAAGCTGAGCAATGCACATTCAAAACTTTCACTAGTTATACTTATTAATAGACATACATCTCAGTAAATTCTTTCACAGTCAAACCAGAGAAAAAAGAAAAAAACCTAAACCCTTCAGAAGCCATACTCAGTCCAAACTGTTTAGAGATAACCACCACAGTAAAGGAGTATGTCTAAAGAAATTTTGCTAAATTAATTAGTTTAGCTAATGTGCAAAAGAAGATAGTGAAGATAGTGAAAAAAAGGTTTTCATGTTAGTTACATTTCTATTTCTATTACTGTCATAGACAAAACAGCCTTGATTTAGGGAATTTCACTTCTTTTGGTTTATTGCAGATTAACATAATCTTTTAATTACTGGTTTGGGTATCGAGTACAAAAATACATACAATTAAACAGACACCTAGGGTAACACCTTTTCTCTCCAACTCACAGGCTCTGCTTCAGTTCAACACCTCTTTTTACCCTTTTCTAGTCTTCACTCACATAGTTCTCAGCAGTTGGCTCCACCATGGGTTGCAGTCTCATTGTTGTCCCTGCTCTGCGGTCTCTCAGAGTTCTTGCAGTCCCTCAGACCTCCTTCAACATGGACCGCCCTCTTCCAAGAGTGTGTCTCCAGCTGCATTCCCAGCAATGTCTTCTTCCATCTCTGGTTTCTGCAAAATGTACCTCTTCACATCTCCTTAGGTATCTCCTTTTTTGTCTCCTGTGCCTCCTTCTGTCTTTCTTTTTATGTCTCCTACTCCCCACAGCTATTGCCCTTTCTTAATTATGTCTGAGCGGTAGTGCTATGTGTTCCTCAGTCTGAAATTTTGGTGCACAGTGGACTGTTTTGGTCTGTTGTCGAATCAGCTGGACCTGGAATGACTGGCACAGGGTAGTTCCTGACCTCCTCCTATACAGGGCAACCTGCAGCCCCTGCTACCCATACCCTGCCATTTTTGCCCAATATTTGCCTGCCTGGGAAGAAATGAGGAAAAAGCTATCATGTTTTTAAATAGCTAGAGAAGAGTATTAATCTGTTCTGGAATTATCAGGAAATTAAATATTCCCTGATTACATGTGCAGGTCTCTCCTGGAACACCAGTTCTTCTGACATCATTGAAAGGGTTGTTTATGAATGAACCCTAGTTAAATCATTTTCTCTTCCTAGATTTTCTATTAACCTCTGAGAAAGGTTACATAAGAAAGAAGATTCCAAAATGTTTTGTAACATAACACCCTTGCATCTTTCAGCTGCCTTTTGAATATATTTCAAGCTAAACCTTCCAAAAGGCTTTTCTACAGGTATATTTATCACCAGGCCTTAAACAGTTGATAATATGCATAATTGTTATTAAACATGAAAGGCTTTCAAATTAATTAGACAGCTGATTAGTTGGTAAGCCTGTTTGCCATTGCTATCACCCCCAACATTTTTCACTGCATACCTGATAAGTTAAATACCTGATTACACTGCAAGTTAATTGGTTTTTAATAGAACATCTGCAGAAAAAATTTGTAAGCTTTGAGGTACATGCCAATCAAAATGTAATATAGTTTTTAACTGGAGAAGATTAACACATGCCATTTCATAAGGTTTAAACCTGCCTTCCTCCTTCCTGAGAGTTACTTGGAGAGGTAAAATTCTTGGACAAGGGTGCACAGTATGAATAAGATGCACTACTTCTTTCTGACAGTACAGTTTCCTTAACTTTCATAGAATTTTGCATCAGGGTAAGGTGGTTAAGACTTCTCTAAGGCAATTTATTGCACACAGCTTGTTCACTTTGGTACACCTTTAGAAAAATATCTCAGTGCAACAAGAAAATGGGGGGAAAGGAAAATTAGCTACTTGCAACTTGAAAGAGAGGAACAAGTATCTGTGCTAAAGCTGTATTTTTAGTTTCTGCTGGAACGAAGAAAACAATAGTAAGAAATTCTTTCAGGGAGGAATAAAATACAGACTGAATAGACTTATTCTTTAAGAATAAGGGACAGCAGTCATGAGCAGAGTATTTTTTCAATAATTTTTCAAAATTATTACAGAACTTGAGAACTGATTGAAGAAATTTTGCACACTTTGCAGTGTGCACTTTGCAGTTCTTCTAAGATTATAAGTTTATTATATAATTCTTGTAACAATTCATTTCAGTAAGTACAGGTTTTAAACACGCTTTCTTATACTGCATAACATTCCACTGAAATATGAAATATAATTCCAAGATATGATAAAAGCATTAGGGTTAAAGAACTTCATATTGAGAATAAAAATCTGAACATCAAACATCCTGTAGAAGTATTGGTTTCCTTCATTCCATTTCTGGATCCACACTCCAACACATACTCTCTAAATTTACTGCGTGCTCTATCCATACTATCCATAGTACAAGAGTTTAAAAATTCTGCATGCTTATATATAAATTCTGTTCTACTCCTGTATTACCAGTTTTAAATAGCTTCTTTAGTGTTCTGTCTGGATCACTGTTTTGCTCTTTTCTCTCTTCTTTTACATTCCAGAGCCTTCCTTAACTACTGTGGTTCATAGATTTTAAAAATGTCTTTTTATGCCGATCAGACTTCAGAAAACCAAAATATTAACTATATGCATTACATCAGTACTGCTCTTCTATCTAATGCCATCAGAAGATACGTGTCTTGGTATTTTTCATGTTATCTTGTTATCTACTCTTGGTAGAAAAAATCTATTTTCCTGAAATTTTTCACCTGACCACAGGTATCACCAAATAGCCAAAGTTAATCAAGCCTTTAATTATTTTGATACTTTTATGCTTCATTTTAAAATACATAATATATCCTGTTGTCCAAATGATCCATTCTTCTGCTCAAAAGAAAAAAAGTGTAGCCATAAGACTACCCAATTCTTTTCACCGCAGTATTTTTTCATAGCATGGTGAAACCCTTTACTACAAAAGTTTTATCACCTTATCTAAAAAGATATAACAGTGGTAAGATGTATGTTCAAATTAATTCCAGTATTACCATAATAGTCAAAAGAATAGAAATCTGTTACTCTAATTTTATCAGTTTCATAGAATCTCCTGAGGTCTACTAATACTACTGATGTTCTTGTCAGATCAATTTTTCCTAATTGCAAAGTTAAGATTCTGATATTCTGGAAAGTCTGATAGTTTTGTGAGTGTATTTCAATGTTTGTGGATAAAAACATTGTAACAGATGTCCTTTCAGAAAAAAAAATAAGACAACAGCCTGTTTCTTACAAGCCCTTGCTTCTCTGAGTAGTGGTTGACAGGACAGTCACCATTGCTATATAGTAGTGGCCTACAAAACTACAAGCACAAGCTGATAGAGAAAGTTTAAGAATACAGGTGATAAGAGAAACCCCTGAGAGTATAAACATCAACCACAAAAAATCAGTTTTACTTTTTGTAAAAAAAGAACAAAATCCATGTATCCAACATGCATAAATATCCTTACACAGTGGAAACACAAAGTACAAAATCAGAAACAGCAGTAGCTCTGCCTTAAGGACAATGATGTCCATCCTCAGCAAAACATTTCAATGTTTGTTAAAATATTTTTTTTTCTTTCTTGTGCAAAGTGTGGATGGCAGACATGATGGCACTAAAACCAACACCAGAACAGAAAGTGTACAACAGAACTGGAAGTAACTTGTGTTTACCCTTTGAGATCCCCATCAGAGCCATCATTGAGAAGATAGAGAAGACTATTACAACCCATCCAAGAAGCAGAACAAAGGAAGAACAGAGTGAGAAAAATTTCTGCAGCATTATGTCACTCAGTTGCACCTGATCAATGCCACAACTTAAACATCAGCAGGTTCCTCTCCCCTTTTTGATAGACAAAACAAGTTTTGTTTTGCCAGTCACCATGTTTTGCTTCTGCAAGCCAGTAATTACTTTCTATTGTATAACTGAGATTAGTAAATTAGAGCTTTATAATGTAGAGTAGGTTTATGTGTTGTGTGTATCCGTGTGCACATGTGTGCTTTTGTGTGTAATGTATTTTCTGTTCTAACCTTCCCACACAGTGACTGATACTGCAGCACCAAGTCAGAATAAACTCAGATGTAACAGTTACATAGTAGAATGATCAGCTGACACATAAAGCTGCAAATTCCCCAATGAATACCCCTACAAACTTGCCAGTTGCCCCAGAGCTGACATTTATGTAATTATTCAGTCCAACCCCTAATCTTTACTGAAAGACCACAACATCTATTTTTAGATACATGCAATTCATATCTGAAAGGATGCTCTAGAGAGGAAGTGAACGAAAATGTACTAGCCTTTTTTTCTATTCAGCAATATCCAGGGCTAGCTGGATGGCTTTTGCTTCTGCAAATTGGCTTGATTCACCTTCTTCCTCCTTCCCTTCTGTGACTCCTCAAATGGGGCTCCATACCGCAACTTTCCACCTCTGCTGATCTCCCACATGATGGCAGGACCTCATTATCTGACAGCTCATTATATGGGGGTACTTCCTCAGCACAGTCACTACCTCATATGGTGACATTCCAAAATCTTTATCCTCTGGCCTGTTCGTGATCACTTCCAGAATGCCTGAGCAGTTAGGGCTCCCTATTTGATCTTGCCGTGTAATCAGGGTGGTCCACTTACTCTAGGTGGCATTAGTGACATGGTATGTAGATGTGACCTTCCCTTTAAACATCCAGCCCAGGACTGGCAGTCAGGGTGCCAGGAGGATCTGTGCCTCAGTGCTAGTTACCTCCAAAGCAGCTTGAACTCCTTCTTAGAGACCCAATACTTCTTTTTCAGTTGGAGTATAACTGACCTCCAAGCCTTTATAATGACAACTCCAAAATCCTAGGGGCTAACCTTGAGTCTCCTCTGGTGCTTTTTGCCAGAGTCTCAAAGTAGGACCACTATCCCTGGCTTCAGTGTAGAGCATGTTTCTGTTTCCCATCCTGTTCAGAGAGGGTCCAGGTCCACTGCATGGGCTATCTCTTGTTTTATTTGCTCAAAGGCTGTTTGTTGATCAGGGCCCCATGCAAAACTGTTTTTCTTTTGGATCACTTCACAGAGAGGTCTCACAATCTGGCTGTACCTGGGAATCTGCATTCTCCAAAAACCCACCATGCCTAAGAAGGCTTATGTTTCTTTCTTATTAGTGGGTGGAGACATACCTGTTATCAATATGGATATGGCAGTGCCCATCTTGCCACTTAATTCCCAGGAAATGGATCTCTCTGGCAGGTCCCTTGACCTTGTTTCTCTTTATGGCAAAACTAGCTTCCAACAGAATGTGGATTACTTTTCTACCTTTCTCAAAGACTTCCTCTGCTGTATTACGCCATACAATGAAGTTGTTGATGTACTGCATATGGTTCAGAGCTCCACCCTTCTTCAGTGCAGTCTGGATCAGTCCATGGCAGATAGTCGGGTTATGTTTCCACCCCTGGGGCAGTCTATTCCAGGTGTACTGGATGTCCCTCCAGATGAAAGCAAGTTGCTGCTACAGGAATAGAGAAAAACATGTTAGTGATGTCAATAGTGGCATACCATTTAGTTGCCTGGCACTCAAGTTTTTACTGAGGTTCCAGCATGTCTGTCATGGGAGCCCTGATCAATGGTGTTAATTTCATTCAGGCCATGATAGTCCACAGTTAATCTGCATTATCCATCAGGTTTCTGCACTGGCCATATCAGACTCTTAAAGGGCGAGTGATTCTTGCGGATAACTCTTTGGGTCTCTAGTTTATGAATCAGTTTATGTATGGGGAGCAGGGAGTTTCTGTTGGTCCAGTATTGCTGACAATGAACTGGAATAGAAGTAGTTGGTATCTGCTGTTCCCCCACCCTCAGCAGGCCCACCACAGAAGGGTCATCTGAAAGGTCAGGCAAGGTAGACAGCTGGTTAATGCCCTCAGTCTCCACAGGTACCACACCAAAGGCCCACTTATACCATTTTGGGTCCTCGAAGTACCCTTTCTAGAGAAAGTCTATACCAAGAACCTACAGAGCGTCTGGACCAGTCGCTATCGTATGTGTCTCTCAGTCATTCCTGGTTAGGCTCTATTTAGCCTCCAATACAGTCAGTTCTTGAGACCCTCCTGTGACTCCAGAGATGGTAATGGAGTCCACCCCTCTGTGATTCAATGTTATCAAGGTTCACTGTGCACCAGTGTACACCAGGGCTCCAAACATCTGTGCTTCTATTGTGCCAGGCCATCGAATCCTTACTGTCCAGTAACTCAATTATCCCTCTCCTCCACCTGGCTTGAGGTAGGGTCCATCTAATTTTGAACATAGTGCCCACAATCAACAGAGGGGCTTGTGTGCCATACAGGAATCACATGATTACTTCTACTTACATTGGGTTGGAGACCCATCTGCTTGGGCCAGTAGACCAACCCTCAGGGTCCTAAACATCATCTCTCTAGGTCCTTGTATTGATACCATAAAATTAGTCTTTGTGCCCTCAAGCAATCTAGAGGACAATAGGTTGACTGATCCTTTGTTTAGCCTCTGAATAGTTCAGAAATTCTGCTGTTAAACTTGTGGAACTATGGACAGACTCAGAAATACAGCTAAGGGAGACTACAGAATCAAAGAGACAGGCAGCTACAGGGAGGGGTGGGAGTGGGCGAAGAGTTTCTTCATTGAGAAAGGGTGTGACAAAAGCATAATGGTGTTTTCTGATTCCGTTTGCAGATTTAGGGGAGCTGACCTCTATCTCCAGTCCCCTGCTAGGCAGTGTAATTTTTTTTATAGTTTTAGTCGTAATAATCCAGTCCTGCAGAGAATGCACAAGCACTTCACTTTATACCTCACTGTGATATGCATATGGTGAAGTACTAATCCAACTTTTGTGGGCTCAAATTTATTTGTCTAAAAAAGCTTCCTTAAGGTGAGGGTGACTGAACGCTGGAAAGGGTTGCCCAAAAGAGGCTGTGGAGTCTCCATCTTTGGTGATATTCAAAATCCAACTGGACACATCCCTGAGCAACCTGCTTTAGTTGACATTATTAAGAGTATTGGTGTAGATAATCTCCGAACATCCCTACTGATCTTACCTATTCTGTGATTTTGTGTGTTATTAACAAGACCTTGTTTAATATGAATTCAAATACACTTGTCTGAACAGAGAAAGTATTGTAACTAGAACAACTAGAATGTCAATGAGACCTTGGTTACTAGTGGACTTGTGATTTTTTCAGATTTGAAAAACTGCAATGTGATTTATATAATGATATGATCTTCACACCATAAACCTTGTAAAATATTTGTCACGATATTAATGCACAGTGTCCTGATGAAGACCTCAGCTTGCAATCAGAAGAGAAAGCTACAGCTATTGAATTAGTAATTCTCAAAGTAGCTTATTCATTTACTTCAGCCTAGTGAGCAAGAATGAAACAATACATCCAACAAATCAGTGTTTGGGTATCATTCTAACAAGACAGAGGCAGTGAGCTGACAACTTCAGAAACAGCAGAGTAAACCTTTGAGAACCTCCTGGCTTAAAACCAAACATAACTAATCACAACAGCTGTGCAAATAAACTCAGAAGTCCTGTTTTTCTTGACATCACTCAGTAATCAAGAAATGTGGCAAAATGGGCCATCAGAACAGAGATGTGCTCACTGATATCAAACCAGCATTTCAGAATGACTGTCAGTTCCCTTATGCCAATAAGGCTAGAAAGGAACCTGACATAAGAACAAACAGTTTTGTGCTTTGCCATACCAAGACAGATTTTAGACAATATACCAATTAAAAGCTAAAAAAATATGGTAAAAGGTTGTATATGCTTTGGAGGGTTTTTTTGTTTGTTTTGGTTTTGGTTTTACCCCTCCAAATTATGAACATCAGCCCCCCTCACCACAAGGAACACTTCTCTGTTTTTATAATTTTGAGCCATAATATTCCTTTTCCTCTTAAAATCAGAATTTATCTCTCACTTCCAAATTTTGGAACAGGTATCAACATTTTTTTTCTCTCTTTCTGCATAGTGAAATTTAATCCTCGATTAGGAGGTGCAAGTGCATGATGGTAATTCAGAAGGCTCCAAACCCTCCTACCAGTAGGTGGAGCAAAAATGTCATTAATGTAGGGACAAATGTGAACTAGAACTCTGTAGACACCTACAGGAGGTGTTTCTTTTCTGTTCTGTTTTTTTTTTTAACTGCTCGATCCAAGGAAGACAGCCTTTGTTTTTTTGGCTCACTTTAAGAGTAAAGCAGGAATTCTGTCTGATACAGTGTTCAGAGGCACAACAAAGAAAAATGTGCTCTGCCAGTTTCTGCCCTCCTGCTCACTTGTCTAGTCTGAGTATGTGGACAGAAGGACTGGGGACATGGTTCAGCACAGCACTGCTGTGTATGTATATTCATGGACTTCTGTTTAGCTGGCAGTTTCCTTGCTTGTAGCCCTGAGCTCAGTCCAACAGATAATCTCTTTGTCCTTTAGTTCTTCCATGTAGGTTGCTTCATTCCCCAGAACAAAGTTGTTTCACGCCACATCAGAGATAATAGGCATTCACTGAAAATAAACTCCTTTTCCTACGTTGGTTTTATTTAGTCAGGGGTGTGTTTATACTCATGACAAAAACATGCTATGAAACCATGCATCTTTCAAATACACAGCCTTAAATCTGAAGTACCTCAAGTGTGTCAAAATGTTGATAGATTTTTCACTCAGGCAGTACTCAAGAAGCTATTAGACAGACTACCTCATACATTAAAAGATCTTGAAAGCACTTTTCAACTTTGTTATTCTTCTGCAAGCTATGGATTAATGGGAATCAGCATGGGACTTGCTACGCAGACAGAAATACCTACAGGAATTAACATTTAATCTGAAAACCTCACACTGAAAACCCTTGTCATCTCCTGGCAAAATCATGCCTGCTGTTTCCATCGTCCACAACAAAGCACAGTTTTATGTTAAATCACAGCTGAGCACTAGGATGTGAATATTAAAGATGGCCTTTGAAAAGGACGTTGCAGCTAATCATCAGTCTTGAACAAAATGTACTTATAATTTTATAATCAATCATTAGGAACTTCCTTCCTCTAAATCCAGGTACCTCTAAAGTCAAACATTTCCTGACCAACTTTGACTTTTTTACATTGGTATCTTTAGAAGATAACATTTTTGTGGTATTTTGTGTCAATTTGGGGTCATTTTAGGAAGTATTAATTGGGGCAAATTCACTGAATTTAATAGTGCTTTAGTTACTTCATCAGCTAATGTTATTTTAATCTTATAACACGAAAGACATTAATTCATTTTTTTTCCATTGATTTGGCCTATTAACAAAAAAATACCTTTTCACATGGCAGTATTTAGAGGCTTTCTAACTGAAAGGAATGTTACTGAAAGAATTTTTTTCAGAATTTCAGTTAAATGGTGACAGTAAAATTTAGTTTTTCTCTTTAGAAGAGCAATGAAGCTGGTGAAGTGTCTAGATCACAAGTCTTGCAAGGAGTGACTGAGGGCACTGGAGTGGTTTAGCCTGGAAAAAAGGAGGCTGAGGGGAGACATTATCATTCTCTACAGCTACCCGAAAGGAGGTTGTAACGAGGTAGGTATTGGACTCTTCTCCCAAGTAACAAGGGATAGGACACAAGAAAATGGCCTCAAGATGCACCAGGGGAGGTTTGGATTGGATATTAGGAAAAAAACTTCACCAAAAAGAGTCATCAGGCACTGGAACAGGCTACCCAGGGAAGTGATGGAGTCACCATCCCTGGAGGTATTTAAAAGACGTGTAGATGTGGCGTTTAGGGACATGGTTTGTGGTGGACTTGGCAATATGCCGGGTTAATGGTTGGGCTTGATAATCTTAAAGATCTTTTCCAACCTAAATGATTCTATGATTCTATGGTTATGAAATTAAAGGCACTTACGACTAAAAGTCTGAGCTCCAATGAAGCACTATCCCAGCAAAATGCTAGAAATTTACACAACTGAGACAACTTTCTGCTTTTTTAATTTACTATTACTAAGCAGTACAGAAGCTACTAGATTTTTAAACAAGCAAGTTGCAAAATGGTTAATACATTATATATATTAATACCCTATAAAAAAAGGTAGTCTGCACTAACAGGTGCACCTTGGTAGGGTATACAAAGGTATATGTTCTGCAGCCTTTGCCAAAGCCCTTACTACCCACTATTGAGATAGGTGAAATTTAACTGCGCTTTTAGATAGAAGTTGACAATTGCAATTCAAGAGTTTATGGTGCAGTACACAAACAAGACATATTCAGATCAAGGTTTCTTCCCCTTCACCACATCTTGGTTTACAAGCTCTCTCCTGTCAAGCCACATGTTTAAGATTTTTAAACTGACATGCACAGATTTCAAAACCTGGATCTGTAAAGGTTCATGATAGCTTCCAGAGATATAAAAGAGGATAATAAAGGGCCTCTGGCACACCGAGTTGAAATACATTGTTAATGCAAGCATTTTGACTTGCAGTCAAGGGGAATAAGGCTTCCATAATTGTAAAAGCAATTTCAGTCCTTGTTTTATTTTCATGTTTCTATGATTTTGAAATATATATCTTGTCAGTCTATAGCTCCTACAGTCTCAAAACAGCTGCTGACCATAATGCAACATCACTCATGTATATTTGACAAAACAGTGACATTTAGCTTTCCCTGTTCGTAAGAAAGAAAGAAGGACTTTAAGGGATCATCTAAATACATCCCATGCTCAAAAAGAAGCCTCATTTCCAGAGGTTAATAAAGTATAAAGGATACTATGAAATACTGACAAATTCTTTCAGAAGAGAAGTACAAAAGGCGTATTTCTTGCAAATGGATCTCTCAATATTTCTTTGAAACTTGACTTGCAGTAAGTATCTGGAAGTTTATTACAGGGATTATTTTTTATAAGAATTCTTTTTATACTTTACATAGTTTTCAAAACCAAAAATGACTAAAATTTCTCTTCAAATTTAGCCATTAAAATGTAAGTTGTCAATTTACTAAATACAAAATACAAGTTCTTGTGGAAACATGTGAAGGACAAAAAGTCAGTAGAAAAAACCAACATCAATTTATCAAGTGTAAGTCCCTCTTGACCAATCTGTTTCTTTCTATGAGGAAACAATTTGTTCAGAGCAGAGGATGGCATTTACCTTGATTTTAGCAAGGCTTCTGACACAGTCTTCCATGACATCCTCCTCACTGACAACCTAGTAAGATCCTAACTGGACAGATGGACCACAAGATGGGTGGGTACCTGGCTGAATTGCCAAGCTCAGGGGTTGGTGGTTTATGTCTGAAAAGTCAAACTGGCAGCTGGTCAAAAGTAGAGTTCCTCAGGAACCAACAATGGATCTGATACTGCCCTGGGCTACAAAATGGCACAGGAGGATACTTAAAATCATCTTTTCACACCCTTCTCCTTGGACTGTTTATGTCTGCTCTCTCTCTTAAGCAAGTTTTCAGCTAAAGAACTTCTGTAAGAATGAAAGTATAGCTGTGGCAGCATTGAGATTATCACAATCTACTAGCCCTATTTTGTTTTAATTTGGTTTTCTTTGGGAACTCCTAAAGGCAGAGGAAGCTCCAAATCTGTGATTTTAACCCACTCACTTCTGGATTAGATTTATTTCTCTTTGGAAAAACACATCACCATCAACAACAAAAAAGATCATGAGAAAGCAGCATGACAGCCAGAAACTATTTGGACAGCAATGGCAAAGCTACTTACTGAAGGCTTCCCTGTGGAATGTTTTCATATTAGTTGCATGCAAATTTATACAGTCACAGAAAGAAAATTGGCCCTACTAAAAGACAAGGTAAGAAATACAAGGCAGGTTATTCCCCACAAAATCATGTGCAACAATATGGAACAGATCCAACCTCTATCCTTTACAGCTAATATAGATGAAGAACATTCCCTTGCTCCTCAAAAGGTGGATCTGGAAATTCAAAGAGAAGCATAGGTATAATTTCAAGCTATTAGAGAATCCGTTGAGACAGGTCAGCTCAGGTTGTCCCATTTAAACCAGTAATAAACTACTGTTATGGAAAGCAAGAACAGCTAGATTGATGGAGCATATAATGCAGTTTCTAGAAATAAACAGGTTAGATTTAACGCTTGATAGTTCCCAAGGCAGCCATCTTTACACTCAGCAGAGAACTCCAAGAAATGACTGCTCATCAAGTGGCAGAGAAATGGAGCTATTCCTCATGCACTGAAGGGCAAATTTGGAAGCCTTAGTGATACCACTGTCATAGTTCTGGGCTGACAGAAAATTATTCCCAACAGTCCCTCAAAGCAATGTGCATCAATCTGGCTTCACCAATTGTGTTACCCTCCCTGACCATAAAGGAGAAGGGCTGTTTTTAATATGCCCATATGAAAGTTTGGAGGCATTAAAATATCCAAATGTTACTGATCCCCCTTCCCCCTTTTATTTTTCCTTTTATTTCCTGCATGGACATTAGCAGATAGAGGACTTGATGAAAGCAGTTAAGCCTGAATGAGAGATAATATTGAAGATACAGGACCTTCAAAGACCTTTGGTCTTTTTGAGAGGCAAAAGCTAGGAAATGGTCCAATCTAACACCATTATAAAGAGACATCCTTATCAAAGCAACCCTGAAAAGCAACAGACTGATTTTAAAACAGAAGCTTTGAAGATATGGCGGTAAAACTTCCTGAAGATAGAACAGGGGTGATGTGTTGGAGGCAGTCTGATCATTTAACCTTAGCATCACTTCCCAGATATGCAAAGTGTATTCTGAGAGCTCTGAGATTACCAATACCTGTTTTCCTACAGACACATACTCTAGTTTGACCATGCCTCAGTTTTCCCAGTTATAACTTATTTCCCCTACCTGTCTGGCTGCAACTGTCAATGAAACTTCAATTTCCATGTAAGTTTAACATTAGGAGACTACTATCCTTATGTGATTTGGCTCAAGAGCTTTGACAGTTAGAGAGACACATTAAGAAACTTGTTTCTCTAGAGAGACAGCTGAGAGTTCAGGAGAGATGTAAAGCTATTTAGTGATGTACAGAAGACAATTTAACCATTCATTACAGAAAAAGTGTTCTTGATAATAACTTACTCCACATATTTTAATAATTATAGTTGATATCTAATATAATCAGAAGATGTGACACCTGAGAACCAGTGATTGACTCTGCCTTTTTCTAGGTTATTTTTCTTCTGTTGAATCTGTCTGATTCTTGGAAGTGCCAGGATGGTTCAGAGGATAATATATTAATTTAATCCAAGAAACTCATACATCTGTGGCTACATTTGGTACCACTAAGAAGCCAAAAAGCTGTAGGAGCAGATACAGCTTGCTGCTACCTTGAGAACTGTAACACCCACCAGTTCTTGAGGAGTGATACCACCTTCCTGACAAATGATCAGGAAGGGCAGATGTAAACTTTACTAAGAATCTGTTTCTGCTGTGATCTAGTATTTTCTAAATTGCAGGGGAAAGAGAATTGTGAACACTGGGAATTAAGGTATTATACAGTACTTGGACACCTGAAAAATCACTTAATTTTAACTCATGGAAGGAAGAGCGGGGAGGACAAAGCACAAATACACTAAAAATGCTGAAAATCTTCTTGACGTAAGCTACAGAATCACAGAATCACAGAATCTAAGGGGTTGGAAGGGACCTCGAAAGATCATCTAGTCCCCCCCCCCTGCCAGAGCAGGGTCACCTAGAGTACATC
>VZRW01006069.1:118370-128717 GCA_013398125.1 Aegotheles bennettii | reverse complement strand
CCTCCAACTAGATTCTGTCCCATTGACTACAACTCTCTGACTTCTTCCCTTTAACCAGTTCTTGATCCACCTCACTACCTGATCACCAAACCCATACTTTATCAGCTTATCTACGAGGATGCTGTGGGAGACAGTGTCAAATGCTTTGCTGAAATCAAGATAAACCACATCTACCGCTCTACCATCATCCATCCACCTAGTTATTTCCTCATAGAAGGCTCTAAGGTTGGTCAAACATGACTTACCCTTGGTAAAGCCATGTTGACTGCTCTTAATGACCCCCTCATCCTTGATATGCCTAGAGATAGTGCCAAGAACAAGTTGCTCCATCACCTTTCCAGGGATGGAAGTGAGGCTGACCGGTCTATAGCTAAATTGACATGAACAAAGTCTCTGTAAATACAGAGGCCTGGGAACATCAGGTAATAAGAATTAAATTACTAGTTGTCGGAGCGGGAATCGCGGTCCGGAGTAATGATGAGTCCCAATGTGGGTATGGTCATTCTCCTTTATTATGTGCCAAAGCATTGCTTTTATACAGTTACTAGCTGTCCACGTGACTACAAAGCATATATATGATTGGTTAAAGCATACAATAACACACTAGGTGCTACATACTGATTGGTACAATACAGCATCTTAGTACAGCCTCCAGGACATGTCTTGACTTGTCGCACCCTTCACAGGCTTATCATGCTTACTCAGCTCCTCGGATCTTGTTTATCACGTAGTCAAGGTCAGTTCCAGGAGACGGCTGCAGCTTCTACTCTTTGTTACAGGCCTCAGAGACTCGGTTGCTCATATACAGATCATGACCACGTCCTTCTAACCATTCATCCACAACTAGTATCAAAACTATAATAAAATTATTTTTTTATCATTTCCCCATTTCTCACCCTCTGTCACAAGAAAGGATTAATGTTGAGCCATTTTCTCCCCTCATTAGAATATTTGTCAAGAAAATGGGATATCACAAATTTAAATGACTCATTTATTGAAAAAGTCCTGAGCTATTCTACTTTGTCCTCTTCATGTTGAGTATTTAATTGGCCAGTAATTCCATTCCTCCTGTTGTTTATCGATCTACTAACCTAACAAGAATGTCCGGCATTTATCAAAACACAGCATCACCAAGTCAAAGAGAAAATATGTTATGAATTATTATTCTCTGTTAAACTTGCAAACATGACATAGTTTTAATAAGTAAGTGTGTTTATAGGAAAATATGGTTTGCTATACTTACAAAAGCAATTTCACACCAATAATGAGCATTTAAAACCAAACAGAGATTGATGTTATTATGTGTACAAGTGTCTTGTATGGCAAGGTTAAGACAGTTGCCAGATGGGAAAGGAATTCAACATTTGAAGTCCTGCATATTTGTCTTTTATCTTAGAATGGGTAAGTGAAAAATAGAGAAATAAATTTATCCAACAATATCGAACATAAAATTGTGGAGTGAAAAATGCACCAGTCTAAGCAAATGTATAGATTTCTCTGATTAAATACATGCTCAGATTGCTTACTCTAGAATACTCTAGCATCACTCAGAAATTATCAGATTTAAGATTAGGTTAACTTGGCTCACTTCCCTACCCTCATGTGTTACAATATTCTGTTTCCCACTGTACTTAGGCATAATTAGTCTTAAAGGGGTCAGTACTCATTTAATTTCAGTATTTATTTTTCTATTGGTTATTGTAGGCTATATAAGTTTGTATAATATTTGTGAAGTCCAGTTTAATAAGTTGGTTTGTTTATTGATATTTAGGTACAATGAATCATTAAATACTAAAAAGAACATATTAATTAAATAACATCATTAAGACAGAAAAAGCAAAATATTTCATTTTGGATGCTCATACTGAGACTAGTATGCTTTTAATACCAACACCATAAATGACTACTATCAAAGTAGACATTTCCTTGATGAAATTTCTGTTGAATTCATTTGCAGCTGCATTGTTGATATTGCTGTCAAAGAGCTTTCATTAATTGAGGAACACAACATCCTTCAAAGATCTTTATACAATGTGCTATACAAAAAGAAAAGAAGAACCCAGATCTACATAGTAGTCACCTTTTTTTAAAAAAAATCACCCAAAAAACAGATAAAACCTAAAACCCACACCTCTAAAGCTCCCAACCTCCCCCCCAAAAAAATAATTAAAAACAAACCAAAACAACACATAAAACTAAACAACAAAAAAAAAACAACCCCAAACCAACAAAACCACCATAAGACATTTCTGCCATCAGTCTTTAAATATGATTCCTAAATACCTTCTACCTTGTCAGAAGATCCAGAAGTTCTTTAGATTTCTTCACTAGTCTTCTGAGTCAAGAGTAACTGTGATGTAAATTACACTGATGAAATCTCTGTACAAAAGTAACAACACATTAAATTATGTACCTTGAAATTATATATTCATTGCACCTGAAGTAAAGCAGAAAATATGATACATGCATTTTTACTTTTTTCTTCTCTTCCTGAAAACACAGTTCCTTTTTTTAAAGAGCTTTATAGTTCCGAAAGATTATAAGCAAATCAGACTTGTACAGAGCCTACAAAAAGTTCTAGGAGATTCAAGACCCATAGCGTTCAGGAAGTCTGCCTCAAAATCTGCCTGGGTTGGCAATGTACTCATGGTATCCAAAATCTAGCTTTGTTATATTCTTCCTTTTCCTCTGCTATCAATATGCTGCTATAAACAGGTGGGGTTTACTTTCATTAATTGCATGCAAGGCTTATTTATAATACAAACAGATAAGACCTATTCAAGCAGTTGGAGGAACAAGTCCTTTAACCTCAGAACACACCCTCAGATACTCACCCAAAGTGATTTAGTCCCACAGTACCACTCTACCTTTACTTTTATCTTCATGAAAATACATCAGCTTTGAATTAAGATTTCCATATTACTTGTAAACACAGTATCAATTATTCAAGCAAATCTAGATGAGGTTTAATTGTGAGGCTTCTTGCCATGTTTCTGTTTTGGTCAAAGAAAGAATAACAGTAAAGCAGATTATTCACCTAAATTTACCTCTGGTGCCTTGCAAACAAGAGAAACTCTGTCCTAATGATTATTGTATTTTTTATGTACAGCTTTATGCTGCTAATCAGTTCCAAGCAACACTTGTTGATGGATACTGTTCCAGATATTTTAGAGAGAATTCCTCTCTTTATAATAGCTTCTATAAAAGAAATATCAATTTCAAATAAGGTATCATCTTTGACAAGCATCTAAACTTCAGTTCAGCAGTGAAGAGAAACAAGACAATTGGGAGAGGGTGCTAATATACAAGAGGCTATGAAGATATTTCCTGCATAAATTCAACCTGACACCTCTCCTAGGTTATACTGCTAAGCCTGGCCTCTGTTTACAGCTTCAGGAGCAGGCCATTCTGTGTTTGTAGCTGACAGAATATTGAATCCTTTAACCAAACATTCACACTTGCTTCGAATTCCAGCTGCTATGTGTATATTTTTTAACTGCGGGATTCATAAATTATGAACTTGTGTTATCAGGATCTGTGCTGCAGTCTTAGAAGAAACCCTGATTAGCTGGTAAGTGAACTGTGTTCATTCAGCATGGGTTGAATATACTCCACATTTTTTTCCTGGGTGCTCCTGATTAACAGAAATTAACAGATTAACAGAACAGGATTTCTGCCTGCATGACCTTAAAGTCTCTGAACTTGATGCAAGTTACACAGGATTTTAATTTTGCAGTGATTCTCATACATGGAATCACTTTGGAGGAAAAAAACCTCAAATAACCCAAGATCTCAGCAAAATGAGGAGTTTGTAAAGGTACAATGACTCCACAGTTTTTCACTTGAAAAATCAAGAGTAATTATGTTTTTTCAGAAACAGGTATTTTTCCAGCTAAATTTGCCTTAAGAAGTTTCTCATTTTAGGTAACTTATCATGCAGTTAGGAAGAATAAAATTTGTTAATAAATTAATATTTAAATTTTGAGATTTGATACCCCATATATTTTTTATATCTGTGCATCACATTAAAGCCTTGCCTCGGGCTTTGTTCCTTGCCTTCAGTACTGTTAATAAGAAAAAGAAGACATTACATTATCATTTCCAGGTGTGTAGTACCAATATTTCAGTCTGTGTATTCTAACAGTAAGAATATTTGAAAAAATGGACATGACAGAATTGTTAATTCATTTGAAGAGTGCAGTTTTTGTGTGTGAAATGCTCTCTTGCCCGAAGTTTTCCTATGAAAGCTATCAAATGCATGAGATAATCATACAGGGACTAGCCTAGCCTTTTATTATATTGGATAAGAGGATGCTAGATTCCGAACTATACATACCAGTAAAATGACATTAGTAATCTTCCCTTCACTGTGGCAAGGAGAAATCCCAATTTGTGACTTCATGCATAACAGTTTTCAACATACTGTGAAAAAAATGACCTCCAAATATCACAAGAGATTTAACTGGTTTTCTAGAATTTTAAGGCCTCATAGGGTATTTAGTCGGGTAGTGTGGCTGGTGTGCAGTGAGAAAAGTCTACTTGGATACTGACTTCTAGTTCTTGTATCCTATAGTCCTGCCTAAGAAGGCATGGGTCTTGACACCCCAAAGTACTTGACAATTTGTGGAGAGCTGGGAGTGTGGGACAGACAGTGAGGGAAGAAGTGAAGGGGAAAAAAACCCCAAAGACAACAAAAACTACACCTAGTCCTGAGTTGCTCTGTGAAGAGCAGAAGCATCAAAATTAGGGGAATTTTGGGGAATTTAGCTATTATCTTCTATCCTTTGCCTTAAGGATTTTGTCTTTTTTCTTCCTGTTTAATAAAATACTGTTTGTCAAGCTAGTTCATTACCATTTATGTGTAAGAAGAACTGAGAACCAAGTTTAATACAGGGAGTGTTCTCTGGAATTTGCTACTTCCTCACTGCACTTTGCCATTGTGCACAGGAGTGTTGTCACATAAACCTTTTCCTTGAGTCCTCCAAATCCACACCAGGTTGCAAAGAAACTATTGTGCTCTACATGCAATCATATAAGCCATAGATCTGCTCTACATTTGGAATTCTCAAGCTTTGAGTCTTTGCATACAAGAGAGTGAGTTTGAATTATCAACCCAAGTCTAGGATGTCCTTTTTATTGTTATTACTTAAGGCTCTTTCGTGATTTGAGAGGTCTTTATTTCAGTCCCAGTTTTGACTGATTTGAACCTTTATCTCCAGTCTGAGTTCCCAGGTCACAAAGATACAGAATAAATTTATGCAGAGCTTCAATTTTCTCAAGGTGAAACCGTGTCACTTCTCTGCCAAACCTCCCCAGAAAACAACCACTGTCAGTAAAAACATTACTACAGTAGGTAACAAAGCAAAGTATCTAATTTATTGGACAAAAGAACTGAAGACCTTTAAACTGAAGGAAGTGAGTTCCATCCTAAAACTGAATATGGAATTCCATTCAGACATCTGGGTTCAGTTTTCTTTTTTAAATTAAGCACATAAAGATCTGAACCCAGATCATGCATTGCAAGGTAGCCCTCTGTTCACTAGGGTAGATTTCAGAAAGCAATTCTTAAAACTTGTCTGATTTGTTGGATTCAGGATCTACCGACTAATGTAAGCTTCATAAAGAATGTGATCTGTAAAGTATGTGCTATTACTCAAACTGCATTAAGGCATCATGGAGTTTAGCAAGTGATACATAGGGCATTTCAATATAAGGACATAGAGTATGTAATTATATATTTACATGAATACACAAAATGGTTATGATAAGTAACTATTTAATGAGCTAGCTGTCCTGGCCAAAAGAAGACTTCTGCTACTGGTTCAGTTCAGCTGTTGTGCCCTGCAGAGCTACAGTTCAATAGGAACAAGTTAACCATTAGTTCACTACATGGAAAAAAAATCATTAATAATTAGTAGATTAAGAACTTTGAGAATTAATTGAGCACTACACAATGAAATATGAAGAACACAGGAAATTCAGGATATAATTCTGCAAATATTGTGTGTCTGTTTACCAAAGTAACCTTGCACAGTTTGTAACATGACTTTGAGAAACTGAATGCTTTCACTCATGTCAAGACATTTGCTAAAAATGATCAATAAGCAATATCTTCCATGGGCATATCTAGACCAACCTGAAAGATTAACTAGACTCATCGACATATAATGATGTCTATCAGGTAATTTATACATACAAAGAGGCTGCCTGACAGAATAGCTCTTACCAGGTTTTTCCTGGACAAATAAGGTAAAATGCATAGCATTCAAGATGTCTCTCCCTTTCTCTCTGCTTCCTCCTTTTTCTTTAATATTTTTTTTTAAATAAACCCATTTGCTCAAGCTGTTGCCTTGCATAAAAGATCATACATTAAAACGAGGAAGGAGTACACAATTGAATCTTCTGAAAAGCTACAAAGTAAAACTTTAATCATACTGTTATAACACTGGCTAGAAACAAAATACGTGACTCTTTCTTACAGGTACTAAGATTTTCTCTGAAGTGTCTCAATAGCTTAGTCTTCTCAGAGAAAGCTTGACAGTGCCCATTGTAAACTCTTTCAGATGTAGACTCTCTTGCTATGTCTGCTGGAATAGGGTCTTGATCAACATTTCAGCTTTAGTATGACAGTTTTTATTGTCTGTACTATCTGGTGTGTTAAGCTTTGTTAGTTCTCCTAGAAGTTTACAATATGCAAGATAATTTCCTATGCTCAATGAAGGAAGGATACTCTTACAGGTTATTTCATAACTCTATATTACTTGGCTTCACAACTGTCAGAGATGGTTAGAAACCAGACAGAAAACCAAAGAAGTTCCTCATTCGTGTCACTGAAAAGTTTAACTTCCAACAGCAACAGGAGCTGGGGACAGCAACGACTTCAATGAGATCTGCTGTCAGCTATCATTCATACAGTTGTGCTTTGATGTCATTTTATCTTTGTGCTTCCTCCCACAAGAGATCCTTTGAAGTCTTGCTCAAGTTTACTTTTACTTGTGTATGCATTATATCCCATTTTTATTCAAGCAAAACCTTAAGCAGCTGGCTATAATCAAGACTAGTAGTCAAAGAAAGGTATTGGAGCTACAATGCTTCCTAAGATGAAGTTTCATGTCATAGGCATGACAAAAAATTTTAAAGGAATGTTTTTGAAGCATTACCTGAAATCAGATTTTTACTGTGGAACTGCCAATTGAATAAACAAGATACATTTAACAAGGTGGGGTTGGTTTGGTTCTTTTTTTTTATACATACTTCAAAGAAAGTGGTAAAGGTATGATTTAGATTTGTAATTTGTATGGTGGTCTCTGCATTTCTTACAAATGCAGACAGTTAAATTTTCCATCTCAAAGCTACAAATACAGACCTGCTCACAACAATCCCCGGGAAAAAACCAGTCTGTGAAGTAGGTCACTATATGCAATTTGAAATGTGTCAAAGAAAGCTGTCTAAAGGCAAAACACAAGCATTTCTGCCTTCTTTTGTTTTCCCATAGAAAAGAAGCTTTATGAAATGTAGACAAACTCAGAAAACAACAGAATCTACATAGGTTTTTTCTTCCTCAGAGGAAGCAGGTTAAGAGTACAACTGAAATTACGTACCACTAGTCTATTACTGGGGAATTTTTCTGAAATATAACAAAGCACTGAAATTAAACTAGATTACAAAGAATCTTCTTTTCCCCTGGAATGTATCAGTGATCCTCTGACTCACAGATGACAAACAGACAAAACTGTGAAGCTTCAGGTTGGACTAGTTTCCAGGGAAGTAGTAAATGATACCATATAAAAGTCATCAGATCTACTTTGAACTACTGTGTTCAAAGTGAAGATTCTGATACAATAATAGAATAAGTAGCACACGGTCATGTAGTGTGCTATGGGATGTAGTATATAGTATGACTGTGCAGAGGACAAGAGAAGGATAAATGTCTTTAAGCTCAAGTTTATGAAATTGATACCTAAAACACTCTTGAGTTTAGGATGAAGTTGATATATTGAAAATAAAATATACTTTATCATGTATATAAATATTTTCCTTTTTTAGATTATATAATTACCTCAATAACCTCTTAAAAATGAGAGCCCATTAACATTAACTTCATTAAGCTGAAACAAATGCTAAACACTAAACTGAAACAAGAATCACTAACAAAAGAGAGAAAAAGCTTATACAGATAACGTGTATTTCTGTCTATAACCCAGTAAAAACACAAATACCATAAAGATAATACAAGTATTATACTTAATTATATGCCAAAAAAATCAGGTACAGATGTAATGTAGCAACAAACTATCTTCATCATCTCAATAGCTTGTTGAAATGATCTTCAGTATTTCAAGACCAGGAAAGAACTAATAAAAGATACCAACTAGGAATCAAACTTTTCAAAGAAAAATTATATTTCCTAAGAGAGGAGAAGGGTGGTATATTGCCTAAGAATAGTCTTGTTTAGAACCTTGTTTAAAGTAGGAACTGTAATCTACATTTCCACTTGAAAGTTCAGAATCCAGTTAAATTCAACATTCACTGGACTACTTGTATTAGATAGCCAAAGTATTTAAACAGCTTGTCTTACAGTGGATTATGAAAAACATAAATAATCATACCACACTAAGGAAGTCAAGAATAAAGAAACAGCTATCTAAAGTAACAGTAACATCCCATTAGTGGACCTTTGCACTTTTTTTATTCCTGGAATTTTTTGCCTCTTCTGGTCCTTGATTAAGAAACCCTGCTAAACCTGCCACTGCACGTTCTAGGGAGCAAGACAAAATCACTTTCTGAATCAATTTTGAATCTGTACTGAGGAAAACCATAACACTGTGTATTCTGCTTCATAAACACAGTGTAGCCACTTATGGGTTCCAATTTAAACAGTCAACATCCTGAAATACTAGTTTCACAGAGTAATAGATCTAGAAATGTTAAAAATAACCAGAAGAGAGAAGATTCTACAGAAAAAAGTACACAGTATTTTAACTCATTTTTCCAGTGCCTAAACAAAGTTATCTTTGTAATGAAGGGGTTTCTAAAAACTCAGATATTTTCATAAAACAAAACTAAATGCATAATTCCTTCTATATAATGAACTATAAATAATAAAAATAATAATTTAAAAGCATACTACAAGTAAAAGCAGAGGTCAAGCGCAAGCAGCTGCCAACTGTGGTTCTCTAACAGAAACACTTAGCAATGTATCCAAAAATACAAAATTAAGGGAGGAATAAAATATCCTGATATGACCCAGTTATTCTTTTAAAATATGCCATTAAACAACATTACTAGGTGGTGGCACTTCATTCCACGATTCAGACAAAATGTCTTATACTGGCAGCTTAAAAGGTTAAGTTCCATAGACACCTAAATACTTAAGGTTTTAAATGGTTACAAGGACTATATAATGATATGCAGACTCAACAATATATCCAATTATAAAATCATATGAATCAATGATTAATCAGCTTTTAATACAATACTTAAGAACTAACTAAAAAATTACAAATACATTCTTATGAAAAGATGATCAACCTTTTAAAGCAGATAAAAGCTCATTGAAGAAAGTGAGGGATGCCACACTAATAAATAATTTTGCCAATTACACTACCTGTGATAAGACTGACTCTGCCTCCACCTTGCTATATCTGCTTAGGTGAATGAGCTTTCAAGCATAAAAAGTATAGAGAGTGTTTTGAATTTTAATTTCACTGGAAGACTAACTGCTGCTACTGCTTAATTTTCAAGTTCAGATTTGTATGAGAGATTACTGCTTCAATGCGTAAGCTTAAGTTTTCGTCACGTAAATACTCCAGCAAAAGTCTTAACTCACAGAAACAGTTTCCATTACCTGAGCTACTCAAATAGAGATATATCCTTTTCCATGTCAACAACATAAAGTCTTACGTCATTACTCCTGCTATATTTATCTTCTCTTCTTGTGGCCCCTGTAACTGTGACAGGATATGTTTGAAAGAATGTCAGTTGTTCCATTGAAATGACTAACCTTCTTTTGTCAGACAAGTACTTCACAGACTGCTGTTTTTACCTTGTGCTTGTGCCACAAATATATGCTTAATTTATTCTGATGTAAGATATTATATGTAATTTTTTTTGTGCACATACTGTGCAGTAGGAAACTGTGGAATATACTCAGAAGTATTATACTTTCAAAATTAGTGTGCTTCAATAGAGGAGTATCCAAACACTTGGATACTGATCATGCAAGGTTAATGAGAATGTGCTTTCACACCTATTTCTCAGATTAAAGGCTGAATGTATCTACTGAACTGCCAGAAAGTCCTATGTAAGTCATGGCATAAGTTCATATCAAACATCTGTGCAGGAGAT
>VZRW01006069.1:83899-117757 GCA_013398125.1 Aegotheles bennettii | reverse complement strand
GCACTGGTGAGGCTGCACCTCGAGTGTTGGGTTCAGTTTTGGGCCCCTCACTTCAAAAAAGACATTGAGGTGCTGGAGCGTGTCCAGAGAAGGGCAACAAAGCTGGTGAAGGGACTGGAAAACATGTCTGATGGGGAACGACTGAGGGAGCTGGGGTTGTTCAGTCTGGAGAAGGGGGGGCTCAGGGGGGACCTCATTGCTCTCTACAGCTCCCTGAAAGGAGGTTGTAGTGAGTCAGGGGTTGGTCTCTTCTGCCCTGCCCACAGTGAAATCACAAGAGGAAACGGCTTTAAATTGCAGCAGGGGAGATTCAGATTGGTCACTAGGA
The DNA here is from genome assembly GCA_013398125.1 of Aegotheles bennettii. Lineage (NCBI taxonomy): Eukaryota > Metazoa > Chordata > Aves > Caprimulgiformes > Aegothelidae > Aegotheles > Aegotheles bennettii. Next base: position 117,429 of record VZRW01006069.1, on the reverse strand, counting down.
AGAATTTCTTCACTGTCAGGGTGATTAGGTATTGGAATGGGTTGCCCAGGGAGGTGGTGGAGTCACAGTCCCTGAAGGTCTTCAAGAGGCATCTGGGTGTGGTGCTGGGTGATACGTTTTAGAGGTGGTGTAGGTAGCTGGTTGGACTGGATGATCTTTAAGGTCTCTTCCAACCTCAATGGTGCTATGATTCTATGATTCTATATCTTTATCAATGATCTGGATAAGGGGATCAAGTGCACTCTCAGTAAGTTTGCAGGTGACACCAAGTTGAGCAGGAGTGTTGATTTGCCTGAGGGTAACAAGACTCTATAGAGGGATCTGGACAGTCTGGATTGATGGTCTGATGTTAATGAGATGAGGTTCAATAAGGTCAAGTGTCGTGTCCTACACTTGAGTTATAACAACTACAGGCTTGGGGAAGAGTGGCTGGAAAGCTGCCCAGTGGGAAAGGAGCTGGGAGTACCGGTCAATAGCTGGGTAAATATGAGCCAACAGTATGCCCGAGTGGCCAAGACCAACAGCATCCTGGCTTGTATCAGAAACAATGTGGCCAGCAGGACCAGGGAAGTGATTGTCTCCCTGTACTTGGCACTGGAGAAGTCGTATCTCAAATACTGTGTTCAGTTTTGGGTCCCTTGCTGCAAGAAAGACATTGAGGTGCTGAAGCGTGTCCAAAGAAGGGCAATGAAGCTGGTGAAGGGTTTAGAGCATAAGTCTTATGAGAAGTGGCTGAGGGAACTGAGGATGTTTAGTCTGGAGAAAAGGAGGCTGAGAGATGTTATTGCTCTCTACAACTACCTGAAAGGATGTTGCAGCGAGGTTGGTGTCAAACTCTTCTCCTAAGTAATCAGTAATAGGACATGATTCTGTTCTATGATTAAGCTCTTAAGAACAACAAAAATGAAAGAAAATAACACACACAGATCATAAGATATGATCTTCAATTTGTTACACCATAAATTGAAAACAGGTGGATAACACTGATTCCAGTTTGAATTCACACAGTAAATAGAGTTGTATGTTTATTTCATTTACATTCTCATAACTCTTTATTTAATGAGCTTATGAGGCTGCATTTAGCTGCTAAAAGGATCTCACATCATATTCATGCTGCCTGTTGCTGGTGGTCTAATCTTAGAGGTACTGAACACTAGAACTGAATTGCAATCCTATTTTGTTCATCTGTCTTTGTAATCTCCTTGCAAACAAACTAATATCACTCTTGGCTTGTAATAAAAAAAATGCATTTATTATTATCTATGTATACACATTTCAAACTTTAATTGGCTCTGAAAGCTGTCTCAGCATCCCTAAATAAAGATAGCCACAAAAGAAATCTAGCTAAATCCCTGATAAGCACCATATACATGAACTTTGCTTCATTTTACAGCATAGTATTTCCACCATTTGAAGCATTAATGAACTCCCAGACCCCAGTAACAAACTGTAGAAAAGAATCTTTCTGCAGTCCTAGTCTTAACTCTAAGCTTTAAACAAGGATTCAGTATCACATTTAGAGACAGTTTGGGGGCAAAAAAAGGTGATCGACAACATGTGTGCAATTAATTTCTTCTCCCAGTGAGGTGAGCTCTAAAGAAAAGACTATCAGATGACAAACTTCTTTTTTGGCTCAGCAAAGACTAGTCCTATAGAAAGTAGAAACTGCTGCTTTTGAGAGCACCTATTAAATTTTCTGGATACCAATAAGAGAATTTATCAAAGACTAAGAAAGAAAAGGCAGACCAACAACTTTATGTTTTCAGACTGACTCTTTAATTGAAAACGAGTTGTTGTGAAGATTTCTGTAGGCTTAGCTTTGCTATCCTACCATAATACAACTTGAGAGTAGTTGTATGTCCTTGTCTCTTTTGCTGTTTCCAGTTCAGAGAAAACAACACTCACTGGACTGATAAACTTGGCTGTCTTCTGGGGAAAGCTAAAGTATGCTTAACCTTTCATTTTCAGTAAATTATTAGAATACCATCATGAGAAGAAGAGACTTTAGTCTAGAATTTATTTATCCTTAAATATTGATCCACGCTACTTGTAACAGAGCATCTTAGAGTACAGCTATTTAGCTTGACTTATACAACTTCTTCCATGGAACTGTCAACATCCACCCTGGTTCTAAATAATTGCTTTAGGAAAGAAATTTTAAACCAAACTACTTCTGACTACTGTTTCATTCTTGATAAACTAATAAATAAAGAAAATCAAAACAGAAGATCTTATTCTTTCCTTAATTACCACCCCTTCTCTTTCCCTTCTCAGAAGTCTGAGCATATGTTGTTCACTTAACACAGATATCTGTGATTAAATGCTGTAGAAAACAGCTGAAAGCAGTTTAGCTGTAAACAAGAGAAACTAAATACTGAAGACAGTGATGATCCTGTCTAAGCTGGCAACTTTGTTAGAGCAGTGAGGAGCCTGGCTCCATTTAATGACTTCCACATGGATACTGGCAGCTACAGTTGGTCCTCCCGAAAGCCTTTTCTCCCTCAGACTGAAAAAGCCTCAGTCCCTCAACCTCTCCTCACAGACAAGTGCTTCAGCCCCCAAACATTTGTTCCAGTCCTGCCCTCTTGAAGTCTTTCTAGTTTACTCATATCCATAATATTTCATTAATAATTAATAATATTCTTATAATATATTGGTTATAATGCAGTGCCAAAACTGAACACAATGTTCTGGATGGGGTCTACTGAGTGCTTAGTAGAGGGAAATAATCACTTCCCCCATCTAACAGCTGTGCATCTTTTAATACAACCCAGCATATCTTTGACCACCTTTGTCACAAGGGCACACCGCAGGCTCATGTTCAGCCTGTGACTGCTGAGGCATCAAGGTCCTTTCCAGCAGAACTGCTCCACAGCCATTCAGTTCACAGCCCATATTGTGGCAAAGAGCCCTTCTTCCCCACAAGTGCATTTGACATGTTGAAATTCATGAGGCTCTTCTTAAAACTTATTCTAGCTATGAGCAGAGTAAGATAAATAGCAATCTCTTTTGTGAGACAGCATGAAGTAATTCCACTCCTGATTTCAGGCTTCTTATCCCTAACTACAACGTAAACAATGTATTTCAGATATTTACAGCTGTAGTTCACACTTACCCTTTCAAAACCAGTCATCTCTCAAATACCACTATGAGACATAAGTTGAATTTACAAAGTCATTATAGCAAGATACAGAACAGATAAACAGTGATTTATATTGTTTGCAACGTATGCCAAACATTTGACTGATTCATTCACAAACTTGACACAGGTCTAGCTACCCCCAAGATTTCAGAAGTAACTCTTGGATATTATTAGGAATTACTTCTACCCTCATTTTTTCACAAGCCACACAATTCCAACATACTAACAAAAATGGCCAGTTATGTGGGTTGTAGCATTTCAATGTAGAGCTTTTGAATATGCAGAGCTTGGTCTCAACCAACAATAAATAGTGCCATGATTAAAAATAAATAAATAAATATATTGCCAGAACATCAACTAAGTGTTGGAACTTGGTGAGGCAGGGGTAAACGTATGAGCCTTAGGTGGTGGGTCAGTACTTGTATACTGTCTGGCTTTGCATTCCCAAGCAGTCACAAGATGACATCTTTGCTTCAGCTCAAGTGAAATCAAAGAATGCAATTATTCACTACCCAATGATAGCCAGAACATTGTATTACTCAATAACTCAATATCACTAACAACTAAGCTGTATTTCTTCAGCACTAGTTGCCAAAGCTAATTGTGCAAAACCTGTCTCAAAGGAATAGATACATGAACACCTGCATCTGTCACACTGACAGTGTTTATTTCAGATGTTATGTTTTTTAAAGAAAAAAAAAAGAATGTTTCAAAGAAAACAAAGTATTTCCATAGAAACAAGCTTCTTAGCTACCAGAAGCCTCTTCTCACTTTGTTTTTCTTTGAAGACATAGACATATTGACAAAGTATATGTAGAAAAAGATTAAGTCCCAAAGTGCAGAAAGGTTAAGTTCCTACCAGGACTATACTATGTATTTAGGGACAGAAAATTTATATCATTTTGAAAACAAGTTATCCTATGCATTTTTTTTCACAGGAATAGGGTTAAAAAAGAGAACAGAAAGAAGAAAATTTGGTTCAGGATTGAAGGTCACTTGCGATGAGTTACACTTATCACCACAGTACACACTGCAACTGGAACTTGCAATTGGCCAGGTTAAGTATCATATAGCCTTCTAAAATGCACACCACTAAAAAAAAAACCCACAAGCCTTGTAAACTAAGTTATGGCAGAATACACAAATTATTACTTTGTTTCATTATTTGAGGATCTGGTGCGGTGTGGTGATTCACAAATTTGCTTTCTTTCAAAGGTTCATTGAACTTGACTGGAGAAAAATTCTGTTAAGCAAAACTAAACATCATGATCATTGTCATGCTAATAGGTCTGAGCAAAATAAGCTATCTTGGTCTATAAACCTTGTTTTTCACTTTCAAAGACACACAAAACATTACCAGGAACTCTACTAAAACGAAGAGGCACATTTCAAGTGCACAACCTCTACTGTCTTTGCTATGCTGATTCTTAGAAGACTATCCACAGGAGTATTGACCACTATTATTCTTACTCATATACTGACAGAGCTTTATGGCAACTTTATTGTATTTTTTACACATAAGAGCAAGACTCCCACTAAACTCCCTTCCATATAAAACAAGACTTCAGAATATGCACATTTGTAAACTTAGATCTGTTAAATTTTAGTGTACTTTCTTCATCCTCATTTGTACAAGTAAAAATTACCTACTCTGGTCAAGCTTGCAGCACAATAGAAAGTTCAATTATTTTCTGCCTTGGCATGAATACTCTCCAACTTGAAAGTGGCTTTAACAAGTCATTCATCATATTTTTTAGCTTGTATTTCATGCAGAGATTTTGCCTCTGCAAAGTGTAGTATTTAGGAAGTCTGAGGTAAATTCCTTATTTTAAATTTTATTAAAGTTCTTAAAACAAAGAGTTGAAGCAGGATTTAAACAACCTTAAAGACCAGTTCTTGCAAGGCTTCATCTGCTTCAGGACACTGTACTTAAGGACTTCTTACATTGCAAAGATACACTCCCATATCATGTAAGTGTCAGAAGATCAACTTCTTGCTCAGAACATTTTACCAGTTGTCACATCAGAAGAAAAAAATTGTCTCATAAGTTAGTTTACAGTCAAACATTCATACAGTGGTTTATACACATTCATTTCACCACGGCCACATTTTCAAACAGCCCTGTTAGCTTCAGTGACACAGGAGAATCAGGCATTAGCCTCCAAATATCTTTCAGTTGGATCTGGAGAGGTATTTCCATGAACATAGTGACACTTTTTCAGCTTCACATCCTCTTTCTCAGAAAGATATCAGTATTGTCCTTGTTATAGTCTTTCTTGAACAAATGCCATCCTGTTATGTTCCTCCCCTCCATACCTCCATTGTTTTAAAAATAGGGGATAAATCATCATGTTGTTACCCTTCTAGGGAAGTTCTTACAGGTTTTGAACATAAATTGACAGGAAATCCAGTTGCGTAATGACACATCTTTGAGGAAGACTTCTATTCACTCTAACATTTGTTATTGACAAGTTCTCCACAAGAAACTACATAAAGCTTTAGAATATGTTGAACGGTAAATGAAAGACTTTTTTGTTGTTATTGGAGTTTTGATTATCCACCCCATGAGGAAATAAACAGAGTTTAGGAGGTAAATATATACGAGAAGCCATTATCATGACTTTTTTTTTTTCCTCCATAATTTATTACAGTCTATAAAGCCCAGGGAAAAACCCATAAGACCTTATTTGCAAAGCCTGTTCAAGATGCAAGAGATGTACTGCACAGAAAACCACATAACTCTTACAGATCTATTGTTTCCCAAGAACCTCTTCTGCTCCCTCCCAACAGCGAAAGCCATCCCATGGCAGGTTTTCCTGAGATTGTTGCAACTGGACAGAAAGATAACACTCCTCTATTTTTTGCTCTTCTGCATACCTTTTCCCCAAACCAGAAGCCTCTCTCACCTGGAAAGGGAGCCTTCAGGAGCACACAGAGAAGGAAAAACAAACAAACAAAACAAACCAACCAAACAAAAAACAAACACCAAATCAAACACACAAAACCCAACAGAAAATTATTCCATAAAGCCTGTTTTATCTTCCCTGTAGGATGCATAACATTTCTTTCATGTGTAAAAGAACTAAAGCACTTTAGCTGTTTATGTGTATAAGACTCACTAAAAGCAAATCTTTCCCCCATTTTGCATTCCATATCTATCACAACTGAAATACATTTGAAGTAAAAGTGTGTTAGGACCAGAGGACAACAAAACAGATGTATTTATTACAAAGCAACACACCAGAAAGGGCACCTTTAAAAGGCTATCCAAAAGTCTCAAAATACCTTGGAAAACATCAGACAAAACACCAATTCATACACAGAAAGAAAATTATCTTCGTTTTTCATTGCTTCACCGGGCATATATTGTACATCTTACATTAAAACAAATATTCAACCCCACACTTCTCCTTCAAGTGACTACATTCCTTATGGGCCTGGCCAGCTCCCTGAAGACCGTCTTATTTGAAGAAGTACAGAGAAGTGAAAATACTTTATAAGATCAACTGATTTTATTTAATAACCACACATCCCATGCCTCCATAGCAAAGCATCATCTTCTAATCAAAAAAGCAAAAGGGAAAAAAAATATCTAGGTAAATTTGAAATAGCCTTACAATACCTATGAGATCTACTCGATTTTAGCTTTTATAGCAACTTTTTTCTTTTCTAACATCAAACCACAACTATCAAAACAACACTCTTGCTACTCAATACTATGTTCTAGAAGAGGAACCCACAGTTTCTCCTTTTTGACCTCTTCATATATCTTTGAAATCTGCAATAATGACAAGCTTCAATGTTTTCCAGATACTTCCCCCCTGCCCCTTCTTACATCTAACAACGTGCAGCTGCTTACCCAGCTGACCGCTGATTCCCACACTGTCATCCGGGGTGTGTATTCTGTGTGCTACACCACATTTTCCTATCAGGATCAGCTCAATCCTAATGAATTAGACTGTAATTATCATTAATTAGAGTTAGCTCAAAATCTATTTAAAGCACTGCATCCATTTTTACTTGAGTATTTTAGGCATCCCCTTTATTTAAAATTCTAATGATGCTGCTCAGAATGTCTTCTGGTATCGATGAATTGTAATTGTCCAGCCTTGAAATGTGCCCTTTACATAGCTATAAACTGAGTGTCCTCCAGAACAGGTTCAGAAGCTTCCCAGGCAGTAGTCAGCATTTAAAACAAACAAACAAACAAACACTCTTGTACCTTGTGGTGAAAAATCATGCTTTATGTTTGCTGTTTCCATTTATGCATACTTGTTTTGTTCTTTGGCTTAAATCCATTTAGGGGACAGGTATGCTTACTGGAGGTGTTTACAACAGCCCTGGCAGCAGACAGTTCCCAGTGAGGCTGTCAAGAAAAGCAAAAGCATTTCAGGGACAGTGGAGGCATTAATGCTCAGGACTCAGTTTCCTGAGCTCTAAGAGCAAGCCTTCAAAACCGTAAAAGGCCCCCAGCAGGAGGACAACAAATAGTAAAAACAGTAGGAGATTCAACTATTATTTTCTGTTCTGGCCCAAAGGCTCTGAAGAGATTCACATTTCATTGTTCCAGAGCAGGAAAAAAAGAAGTGATGAAGATAAGGAAGAACAAACTGGGAACTGCTTTCTTTGATGCTTCCCACCTCAAAGAAATTTCAAAGACTTGAAAAGGAGAATCCGATTGTGTATGGCTAACATGTGACTATCACGACACAATAAACTGAACAGGGAAAAAAACAACAAAAACTCTGATGTGAACAATAAAAATGGCATGAATCAAAAAACAGCTTGTTGCTTTTTGTTTCATATAGATACCATCCCACAACTATTTATATGAATGTATATAACACCTACATTACACACCAGTACATCTGGAGATGAAAGATGTACAGCTGGTTTAGACAAAAATTCTTGCATATTTGTCTTGGGATACATTAAAAGTGTATACATTGTTTCTTTCATTTAATTTTGTTTCTTTACTCAGAATTTCCATTCAGAGAATGCAGAGTAAGACTACATATTGCTAGAAAAAGTTCTTTAAATGGATCAAAGTAAAACTGGCCCTTGAATTAATAAGTCAAAATTTGGCAATCATTCAACTACTAACAAAAAAAAAGAAAAGTCGCCCTGATTTTTGGAAACATGTTTATTACTAAAAAATTTCACTAAACAGCTTGTACTGGTAATAATCAGGTGGTTGATTATTCCTGAACTGTTTTAATCAAATTTTTGGCTAATTTTAATTTATTATATAGTTTTCCTTGTAAATCACATAACACTGCTTCTGTTCCCTGAGGAGAAATATTTTGAATGTCACATTAAAGGCTAAAAAATACACAATAGAAATAAATATACACCAAAGATTTATTATCTTCTTTCCAGTTATAAATACATTTTCACATCATGCACATTCACTTTAAAGCATTTGAGATTTGATTTAATTGTTTATTTGCAGTAACCATTCGGCACTTTTTGCTATTTTTTTTTTTGTAAACAAAAATTCCTAAGTAGGTACGGTGCTTGCTATTTTTAAATCTGTCTGTCCTTTTTCACAGAAAGCCCTCAGCTTTGAGTTTTCAGGGTGTTTTATTTCTCACCAATATTGTTATTTTCTACAAACAGTTGAAATTATATGGAATGGGACAACTTCTACTTTGCAGCACAATTTTGAAAATCTTCAGTGACATGAGCTGTTGCTCAGCTAGAGAGCCAACTTTTTTTTCACAGTGATAAGGAATGGAGTGTAAAGACATTCAAACAGCTAAGTTTGAAAATAACCTTGTGAGATTTTTCAAATGTGTCTAGGTTTATAACTTTTTGGAAGTTACTTAGAAAACTCAATTTTTTATCTATTCCTGTTTTCAAGCATGACCTTGAGCACATCATTCTGTGTCTCACATTCCCCCTCTCTAAAGTGGATACAATAGTGTAATAAGACCATCTCAATTGGTAACATTAGGACAAAGTCATCCATTGGAAAGTCTTCAGGGGCTTCTTCATTGGGGGTGAATTCATTGGTCATATCTGCTGTCGTGGAATGGGTGAGTGTGAACACCATGCACAAAACAATAATTTTACCATTTAATTGCATAAAACACTAAAAGGAAAACTAGAAAATTGAAGAGAGGTATTCACAGCATGTCTTTGTGTCCTTTTCATGTACAGATGAGACATTTCTATACATTCTTCCTGAGGATGTTGCAGGAAGTCAAATGTATTTTAGGTTTATATGTTTCAAAATATTAACTTTGTTCTCATTTAAGAAGTGATAGTTGCATGTAAAGAACAATCTTCACTTATTTTGTGCTTCAATTTAAGTACAGAAATAGCAAAGCTGATCTAGACCAGTAAAAATTTTATAATTTTTTCCCCTTAAACCACAATAATTTTTGCTTTCTCTTACAAAATGCCAGAATTTTTCAGTCTTGAACACACTGTTTCTAGGGCAGCAAAGTACAACAGTTTAATCCATTTTCACACTATTAAGGTATGTATCAGAAAAAAATGTATAATAAAATCTAGTAGTTCTCACTTCTGCAGAAACAAATGTGTTGGTGGTCACAGGTGTATGCTAATTTGTAAGTACAGAGATGATCTTCAGTTACTCATCATTTTTATCTACATGGGTGACAGAGAAGTGGTACTGTGATACTGTATTTAAAGTCAAAGTGGCACAAAGAGTTTTTTTTTACTTCCTCTCATCTCAAGATATCTTTTAAGATTGATTAGTTTTGAACCAGTTGCCAAAGAGATAACCACTCTGTTAACAGAAACATAAAAAGGTCAACAAATGCTTTTATATTTAGTACATGTAAATATATACTTATGTTAGTATATACTTATATATACTTACATATATTTTATCTGCAATTTAGACCTACCATTCCCTACAAAGAACTTATTACTGTAGCTACTTTGCAAAGATGTTAAAAAAAACCCCATAAAACATGAAAGAAAGCATTAAAATGTGAGTAGTGGAAATATCAGTCCAAAGAACAGAAGGATTTGCTTAGAGCAGTCATAACACACATATGAAATGACAATCCCCAAAACTATTGTTAATTAAAACATGACCAGCACAAAGGTAATAAAATGCATAGAATAATAGCCTATCCCTAAGGGTAGCAATATATGTCATAAAATATGCTATAAAATGTTTATCAGAGTTTTGACAGTGCATTTATTAAAATAATGAATGCTATTTGCATTAGGATTTTGAGGAGGGCCAGAGGAGGGCCACAAGGATGGTGAAAGGTCTAGAAGTGATGACTTACGAGGAGCAGCTGAGGTCACTTGGATTGTTCAGCCTGGAGAAGAGGAGTCTGAGGGGCGACCTCATTGCAGTCTGTGGCTTCCTCCCGAGGGGAAGAGAAGGGGCAGGGACCGATCTCTGCACTCCTGTGACCAATGACAGGACTCAGGGTAACAGCAGGAAGTTGAATCAGGGGAGGTTTAGGTTGGATATCAGGAAAAGGTTTTTCCCCCAGAGGGTGGTTGAGCACTGGCACAGCTCCCCAGGGTAGTGGTCACAGCACCAAGCCTGACTGAGTTCAAGAAGTGTTTGGATGATGCTCTCAGGCACATGGGGTGACTCTTGTGGTGTCTTACGCAGTGACAGGATTTGGACTTGATGATCCTGGAGGGTCCCTTCCAACTTGGCATGTTTTATGATTCTACGAAAATTTATACAGGGCTTCTGGCCAATGATTAGGGTGACACTTCAAGCAGTTCTTATTCCATGAAGGGTAGTAAGTTCTTCACTGCTTTTTCTCAGAGTCTTCTTTAAGCTCCTCACAGAGATCAAATAGTTTGTTTGTCAAATCCCTGCGTACAAAAAACTGCTCCCATATTAGACCTAAAAGCAAGCATGTACTAAACTCTCTAAATCCTGTTAGAAAGATAAGCCCCTAAGTCTTCTCCACTGTCTGTGGCATCAAGCAACAGTATTTGCTATTCTCTTTGTGCTGTTGCAAGTCCTGACTTGAGTAAGTTAAATCTACCTAATAAATACTTAGTTATATGTCCATTTTATCTGAAAATGCACTCTTTCCTAACTTGGGCATCCTCGATGAAAATTCAGAAAAGCTGTTATATATTTGTACCTCTTACTTAATTAGGTTTTTTTTAATGTGGAAATCCACCTGTGCTTTTCTGTATGTGAAATACGTTCTCTATTAAAATCTGAAACTAACACATCTCAGTGTATAACATTCTTATATACATTTATGTAAGCCTATATTTATATACTTAAATAGTACATATAATTATACATACTTATGTCAGTATATACTTATATATACTTATATCTATACTTACACATTTCTTATACATACTGATTTCCCATTTCAAACATATCACTGGTACAGGCTTTGGAGATTTTAGCCTAGAATGGCCATATAAACTGAACTAAAAATCAACAGCTGAGCATATTAAAACACTGGGAAGTAAAAAGGCAAATACTTGATCATTAAAGCACCAGTAACTGAGCTTATGATCTTCTATTGTGTAGATCTAAACTAACTTTTACTGAAAATATAGTCAAAAGTACACAAACAGATGTACCAGACTTTTCTAACTTTCCGCACAGCACTAAGAGTACATGTGTCTATCATCACAACTTGTGCAGCTCATTTGAAATCCTCGCTACCTTCATACTAGAACCACTAGACTAAACCCATGTTTTTACTGCAATGTAGGCATGTACTTTGGGGAGCAAGGTGTTTTTTTCCTTTTTTTGTTATGTTTTGAGAACAAACCAGATGGGTTCACAGATGGGGTTTCTAGGTATAGTGGTTTAGAAACATATTGGCCAAGTTCACAGTGAACTAGAAGTGTCTGGCCTTCTGCAGCAAGTGGATTTTCTACCCACTCTAAAGTCTCTGCTAAGAAATCTAAGCAGCATTTTCTACCGTGTAAGAAAAGGACCAAGAAATCTACAAGGAAAAACACTCTGCAGAAAAAATTGCATCCATAAAAAACTGTAGCAAGGTTTGTGAAGAGAAACTGTGTTGTGAACTTTTATATCATTATAGTGCTACAACACTATTACTACTTTAAGCTGTACCATTTTTCAAACGGTTATAAGGAAGCCGAGGTATGAGAACTGCAGAATAAGATTTTCTTTTTCCTTATGGCAGAACCAGCATTGTTGTGGTCAGATAGTAATGTCACTTGGAGGAATGGTAAAAAAATACTAACAAAAAATTCTATCAGGTGTTATTTCAGTACAGGATTCACTGTTCATATAACTGTCAACCAGTGCTAATATTCTCCCTATCTTTACTCAGCAAAAGGAGGATGTTTTTAAAGGCACTCAAGCAATATATTGACTCTTAAGCAATATAAACATGATTTTGCTCGTAACTAAATGATGAATCCTTGTGAAAAATAAAGGATACATTATTCTAATATAATAATACTGTCAGACTAGTTTTGCCACAACCTCATAGATTCCTAAGCATTTTAAAAATTATGATTGATGCTTTTGTTTAAGTAGCATTATCATGCTTTAAATTACTTTTTTTTTGAAACAGATAGTTCTGCTTTAGCTTAAACTTATTTTGCAGTCTTAATTCAATTTAGCAGCCAGAAACAGACAAGCGATTTACAACTTAACCAGGACTATGGGTTGAGAATTTCCGCCCTGTAGGTCTGTCAGTGTTTATAATTTATCAAAAGGCATTTTTAAGTTCTAGGGCAGTTTACAAATTGTGAGCTCTGTCTTCTTTAGAACTCTCAGTTCCTGTGTTATTTGTTAATCACTATTAACAGTGTTTTGCCAGAATCTAAATTTCATTATATAGCAGTACCATGATGTACTGGAGAAATTAAAAGGAGAAATTAAAAAAAAATAAATTCACAGTATTTTAGGCTAAAGATAAAGTAACAACCTCAATACTCCCTACATTTTGGCTGTTATTATACAAGATGAGATTTAAAACTTACTTTTAAAAGTGATGACAACACTGGTCTCATAATGCAAAAAAGAAGAAAGCCGTGATTTTAAACGATATGTTTGGATTAAGCAGCAGTCTTTAAGACACCAGATTAATACTGGCATCATAAATCATGTACACAGACTTAAAAAATTGGTCATTTTTCTAGATATGAAATTAAGTATTTTCAGAAAAGACTACTGACTTTTGGATTTCCTATCTGAGTTCTGATCTGGAGGGTGATGTTTAAATAAGCATGGTCATCCCTTCTTGAGAAATAGCTCTTAAAGCCTGCCATAAACTGAGGCATCATTAGTCACTTCTGAGCATTTTAGTTAGGAAAAACATTTCAGTAAACAGAGTTTTGTTAGCAATGCAGTTCTGCTTAGATTGACAATTGTCAATGGACAAAACATGCTTAAAAAGAATTATGGGGCTTAGCAAAATCCGAACAACTAACAGAATCATTATGAAAGATCTCCTGAAATATACTCAATTCAGGTAAGTATTTAAAAATAAAAATTCTGTATCTAGCAATTGCTGAAAAAGAAGACTATGACCCAGCCTTCTCTGTGATTAGATTTTAAGAACTATAACAAAATTGATACCATATGCATGTGCCACATAGACATAAAATAGCTTCCAGAATGTTGCAAGCTTCCAAATTAATAATGCTGTAGCAGCAGTCTAGCAGTACAAATGCTCACCCAAGACAATTCTGTCCTCTAATAGTTCACAAAAGTGAAAATCATTAAGATAACATAAATGATAATGAAAGGCAAGCTGTATTTATTGGCTAATATATGCCCATCTAAGACTTCAGAGATCACTGGTTACAATGCCCAGAACAGGGACTAGTTTGGGATCTGAAGTCACTTTCTCTTGCAAAATTCTGCATTAAAAGTGCATCCTGGAAGATGACAGTTTTTAATGGATGCATTATTTTTTGTTTGATCTTTTTAATGAGGGTATAAAATTGAAATTTGCTTAAATATGTAAAGTTGAGCTCATTAATATCCTGAAGAAGGTATATGCTTATAATTTGAAGGTATTGCTGATGCTGTGAAGAATAGTACTGTAAAAATAATTAGACCCTGCTTCCAAGTAGAAAATTTAAAAGTCATGGGCTAATGGAATAATAATGTGGGGTTATACTATATAGAAATACATCATTAGTGGAAGCTGCTAGAAAATGAGAGAGATTTGAGTACATTTTTTTAGTCACAGAATCATTATAAACAACATCATGGAAAAAAATATGAGGAAAGTGATGCTAAGATCTGTCAGACAAAGTATCTGCAATAGTGAAAGGCAACAGATATGTACACAAGACACAGAGAACGTCTCAGTATATTCTATGTGGTTCTGATTATCTATGTTCAAAAACAGGTTAACTTGCAAGGGTAGTAGTAATTGGCTGCTAGGATGATCAGAAAAGGAGCATCCATTTTAAGAACAAATTAAAAGTCTGATCTAGTTCAGCACAAAAATTACTTAGAAAGATGTTGAGACTTTTTAAGTGTGTTTGGAAGTGACAAGAATGGGGAACAGGAATCATGTAACTGTTCAGATGTGATAGGGCGCATTTTAAGAGCCTAGTGGAAATAATCAGAAATAAGTTGACAGGATCCAATACTTACTGATTGGGTTCTTTAAGATATTCCACATGCGAAGAGTTTAATATTTAATACCAAATTGAGTTATTTGAATTTATCTTATATTAGATGAGATTTTGATTGAGCAGAATGATAAACTAATATACTTACATGACAATATGAGTCCAAATCACACTTAGCAGAGTATAGTACTGCTTTTATTTGTAACATAGGTTTCAACAGAAAATAAGAACAAAATTTTTTAACTTATGAGTGAGTGAAATGCTAAAAAGATCATCTGAATGAAATAATAAAAGAAAAGAAATTAAATTGTTTCAAGATGTAGTTTGCCTGTTAGGGAAGGAATTTTGTAAGAAAACAGGACTCATCTCAAAGGTGGAATATTAAGTCTGTGAGAAGAGTATCTAGGAGGACAATTTACTGTAATCTCAAAGGGGTCATGGGAAAATTAATTACCCTTTCCTGATTGTTTATTTTCACCATAATTTTACTGCAACAGCTCTGTGCTTTAGGATTGTAGCTGATCAACTGCAGAAGACAAGGGCTCCCCCACCAGTACATAAAGTAAGAGTTTATTTTCTCTGTTGTTTTTTGCTTATCTGTGTGATTTGTAACTGCAGTTCTGGAGTCTGTAACTCTCAGACTTGGGGTTTTCTACTTGTGTTAAAGTGTTTTGCAGTCTTCAGTGAAGTAAGTACATGTGAATTAACTATTCTACAGGTCTAGCTGCCTGCAGCTGTCAGCCAGTGTCCCCACAAACCCTGTTGAAAAAAATATTTTTGAATATTAGAACAATATTCCAGTAGAGGTGAATGTTTTTATTTATTGAAACATTAAATTTTATGCAGAAAAAATATTGGTGGTCATGTTTATATTATCTAAGATAGTACTTACAGAATACAAGTTTTTCCTATCAATGTAACTGAAAAGAATTTTAGTTGCCTTTTATTTATTTACCTTAGTAACTGGATTTGCACTCAAGATAGTACTCACAAAGATGATAGAAGCAATTGCAAAAAGATAATTGCATGTGTCTAGATTGGAGAAAAGTAGGGAATTTTTCATCCAAATATTTGCATGTGGTCGATGACAGAGTCACAGAAGAGGGGGGATAGGAGTGAGTGCAAGTCAGTTTGCTGTGCTATCTTTAGGGTTCTGGTTCCACTTAGTTATTCTTTCTGATCTATATTCATGGGTTTTTCAGACACCTAGCAGTTACGTGTCAGAATGACAGGTCTCCACCTTGTTTCAGAATAAAGCATCAGTCTGCTTGTGAGCGACACAACCTGACCTGACAGAATTCCAGCAATTCTGTGGGCCCTGTGATTCCTGTGTAGAGGGTAATTCTGAGTTTGGAGCGCAGTGATGGACAAGATACTCTATCAGAGTTGCTTCTCAGATTGCAAGCAAGAGCTGTCCCAGGAGGCTTCCAGGTTGAAGGTGTTGCCAATCTATGTTTTTCTGAATGTTAACAGCACTTTTACCACTGATTTTATTTTTATTTCTTTCTCTGCTGCCTAGTACATAACTTCTTGCCATTTATTCTATTTGCTTTTCTGAAGCAACAACATAAGACAGGGCAGGTGTATTCTTCTCCCCAGTATGAACCTAAAAATACCTTTTCTTCTTCAGTCTATAAAGATTGCTTTCTGGCAGCCAGAACTTAAACATTTTGATATTCATGTGTCAGAGAGGGGGAAGTAGATAAGAGGTAGCTGAATATTTTGTGTTTCATCCTTCCTAAGTTACTGGGACAGCACATCATTAACTCCAGATGTACTCTATCACTCTGTGCAGTGAAATTCACTGAGACTAAAGCTAAATGCAAGAATTCAAGACTTTGAATTTTGATTACCCATGTAATTCTGAGAATGTTTCTTTCTTCTAAAGTATGACAAGTGCTAGTTCAAAAAGAAAAGAAATTATTCTAAAGAGTAAGAGAACATTATACAGAAAATATCTGTGTCAGTACAGGATATGCAGCACAGTCCTTAGTATTGTTCAGTATTTATAGCACAGTACCTCAGAGGAATGAAATTGAGGAATGGTTTTAAAGGAAGAACTTCTAAAATCTATGAGATACTAATTGAATACATTCAACATTTACTGTAGTACTTAAGCAACACAATTTCAAATCAAATCTAGTCTAATAAAGCATAAAGTTAGCAATACTGTATAAAATAATTGCACAGAATATATACCCTTTTAAGCAAAGGACATGATGTTAAATTGACAATACATAAAGAAAACATGACAATAAAGACCTACTCCAGGAAAATGAGTGCAAATTAACATTATCAGGTTGACTTCATTTATTAAACAAACAAAATACCTTTTGTTTTATAATAATAACTTTTTTAGAGATAAAATGTCTGTTGTTTCAAGGTCAGTTACAACACTCAGATTCAATGCATCCTAGCCTAATTTAACTCTAAAATCATAGAATCATAGAATGATATAATCATCGAGGTTGGAAGATATCTTCAAGATCATCCACTCCAACCACCTACCTACATCACTACTAAACCATATCACCCAGTGTCACATCCAGATGCCTTTTGAACACCTCCAGGGACAGTGACCCCACCACCTCCCTGGGCAACCTGTTCCAATACCTAATCACCCTTATAGTGAAAAAATGTTTCCTAATGTCCAATCTGAATCTCCCCTGCTGCAATTTAAAGCCCTTTCTTCTCATACTTTCACACTATGGGCATGGCAGAAATATTGAATATTATATGGTAAATTAAAAGTAAAATATAATACTCAAATGTTAAATATATCTTTTCTAGACAAAAGATTTGTTTTCAGTTCTCACAGAAACTAACTTACTTCAGGTTTCTCTTAAGTACTATTGTGACTTCTCTGGGAGTCTCCAAACCAGATTTTGTTTCATCCTTATTTAATTGGGATGGTCAGAAGAAAATGTTATATATATGCCCACACAGCACTACTGGATTCACCTGCATATATTGCTTTTTCACTATTGTCTCAGGAGAAGCAGTAGTTAAAAGTGGAGAACTGTGAGGATATGGCTAAAAGCACTATTGACGTTTTTTAGTAAACTCCATTGCTTTCACAAACACATTTTTCATGCTGAAACCCTTGAGTACCTTCATGCAAAACTGTTAACTGACAAAATTGAAACTTTTCAGGTAGATAGGTACTGTTAATTGAAGCCACTGCTAATTACAACAGCAAAATGATTCAACCATTAGAGAGGGATCCAATAATTTGAAGACATCTTTCAGAGGTGACACTGTCAGGTAATTTACAATCAAGTCTAATTAACTTAATTTTGCTTCTCCAGTTATGTCATCTGCTGGAAACTCTGTTAAAGTATTTTAATTTTGGAACTCCAATTAAGATTCCTATGATACCCTTAAAGTTTCTCAGATAAATGTTTACATGAGAAAGCTTTATGTCAAGTGAAACAAACAAAAGCAAACAAACAGAAAATCCTCACCAAAAATATTAAAACTTTCTAGAATGTGGAACTTTGGGAGAAAAGCTTAGAAGTTGAACTGTCTCCACGGTAATGGCTCAGTGAACAAACTGCAAATAAGGAAGTGCAAAAATTATGAAAATATACATGTTTGTGTGTATCTATACATATTTTGTTGACGCTGGCCAGAAGCTAAGCAACCCCCTCATACACTTTTTCTCTCCCCAGTCCAGGAGGGATAGGGGAAAGAATCAGAAAAACAAAAGTGAAAAAATATTGTGAGATGAGATAAAAGTAGTTTAATAATTTTAAAAGCTGTGCACAAAGCAAAATAAGGAATTTATTCACTACTTCCCAACAGGTGGCAGCTAGAAATGTTCCTGCTTCTTCCTCCTTTCCCTGAGCTTTTACTGCTGAGCACATTATATGGTATTGAATATCCCTTCAATCAATTCTGGTCAGCTGTTTTTGTGTGCTCCCATCTTATTCACTGGGCTAGGGACCGTGGGGACAGTGTGGGAAAAAGAGAAAGACTTGATGTTGTGTTAACTCTGCTCAGCAATAATCAAAACACAGGTGTGTTATCAACACTGTTTTGGGTACAAATCCAAAACACAGCGCCATAGATGTTGCTATGAACAGAATTAACTCCATTCCAGCCAGATCCATTACAATATGTATATGGATTTATAATGATACAGATATAGAAATAGATGCAGACACAACAGATTTGTTCCAGGCTTTTCTGGCAGTCTGTGGTTGGCCACTCTGACTATAAATAGTAAATATTTACCATTCAGAAAACAAACTTTTTAATTCCAGTTAATAAAATTGTTTTTTCTTTTTTTTTTTTCAGTTTGAGGAATGAGGTTTCCTGACACTTTTTTGGCCACTAGAATATGCTGGTTTGTGTTGGGCCAAGTTTTCTGGTTTCATTACAAAAGCTGTGTAGAGTGCAACTAGCTAAGTGGTCAGTGCTAACTATTAAAATAGCACAAGATTTGCACAGTTTTTTGAAATAACTAAAGTGTCTTATGTTCCTTCTTTAAAGTGCTCTTGAACTGAAAAACTGATTTTATTAGCTGGCTATTGAGGACTTGATTGAGTAAGCGAGCTGAAAATGACTTAATGACCTCACTAAAAAGGAAATAAATAATTAAACAAAGTTAAATCAATACATATCAATATCATTGTGATAGTGTAAATCAAGAATTCCCACCAAGAAATCCATTGGAAATCCTATTCCATGTATGTTACTCTGGAAGTAGTCAAATTTCTTTAGATAGACAGCTGAAGTTCATCAGTTGATTTTTGGACTATGTTAGATTAAAAATCACTCCATGACTTTCTCAGTTGTTAAGAGCAGGGGCTGCTCCTCAATGGTTGGTGGGACGGGAGCTGAGGGTGGCTTCCACATGGATAGGCAATGTCATCACCAATGGGCTCAACCAGGGGAGCAGAATTGGGGGGACAGCAGTAGGAGCTGGCCAAGGAGCATCAGACAATGGCAGGATATCAAGCCAGGATCACGACTGAATCAGGAACTCCAAGCAACAAGCCAGAAACAGGGATAAGGACCAGCACTGCTGCAGCATCACTGGGAGAGAGACTGATGTCCCCAAGCTGGGCTGGCATGGGGTCCTGGGCGATGGTCAGGGGATGAAAGACCCCAGGGGAGGCTAGGCAAGAACAGAAAGGCTAACATAAACATAAAACTTCCAAATTAACATTTATGGAAGTGTAACCTGATTTCCAGCTTAAGAGTAAAAACTCCAACATTTTAAACTATTTTATTAAATCAGCCATAATTTTTCCAAGTAAGTATTGGACAATATTACTTTGTTGCTTGTCCAAAAATACAGTAATCTTTCCTATGGTTGTTAAAGATTTTTATATATATACTAAACAATTTAGTTGATATAAACTTATTAATATACAAATATATTTCAGAAATGTAATTATCTGACAACTTCTAGTCTATTACTTTTCACCTTAAATAGCTTTTCCTTCAGCATTCAGCTTTAGAATGAACTCAGAAAAATCAGTACTTACTCTCTTCAAAAATTTAATCCACTGGACTTAGAATTTTTATTAAAAAAATAGTGATTTAAATATAAGGAAAAATGTTAATAAGACACGTATTATCTCAGGAAATATCAGTCATTTTCCATCTCCAACATATCTCATGTCAGCTTTTACATATTAAACTATTTTGGGGGGTGGGGGGGAGAATAACAGATGGTTATAGATTCTGGAAAACTCACAAAGGATATGAAAGTTGAGATCATCAGGTATACAGTGAAAAATATTCCTTAGGACAGAATAAACCTCTCTTTGTTTTAAATCATTCCAGGTACGACTGATGCGAATTAGGACAGATGCCTTAATCATGGAGTTGAAAAGTCATGGATGATATGTGGAAATTTTATCTTAAACTACCAAATCTTCACTGAAGTGCTAAGCATTGATTTTCTTCAAAGCTTCCTTAAACATTAGTATTAATCTGTGACTGTTCTGAAGGTTATAAAATGTGCTGAAGGTGGAAAACGAGCAGAATGTTTAAATTCAAGCATAATCAATTCAGTTAAAATTTTTAGAGCTAGTGTTTTCAGAAACTAATGTTATCTGACAAAAGATGGCTGTTTTATGTATTTTGTCATATTATTCTTCAACTGAAAAAAAGCAAAGCAAAGTGAGCAAACAAAAACATTCGAAAAACATTCTTATCCACTAAGAATAAAATAGCTTTTGTACTACTAATACTGAACAGTAGTATCTGAAGTGACTAAATACTTTGGCTATGAACCTATGCAGTTAACTCCAAGCTCAGGAACACTTAATTAAATTACTCATAAGTACTCTAAGTCAGCTAAGACTGACTAATGAAATCCACTTTCAGGAATGTTTTCATATTACTTAAAAAAAAGCTGTCTGCAACCTTTTCACTTTTTTTAAAAAATACCATTTTCCTGGAGGGGTATAAATAGTATAGATTTTATATACTGCTGTGTATCTAAATATATCTCTGTATTGCAAAGTTTTAACATGCTGTCCATAGCATTATGGGGTAAAGCCTAACACTTCTTTTCTGTAAACAAATAGGTACCACAGTGGCCTTTTTTTGTTTTGTTGATAGTGAATTTAACCTTCATGCAACTGACGTTTTCAATCTACTTGATAAAGTTTGGTGGGAAGAGAGGGCTGGTAACATACAAAACTGCCTCAATTATGCAGACTGTATGGATCAAGTCGTGAGAACTGAGATGGGGAAGGGGTCATACTTACTGACAGACTACAGGAATAAGTTGAACAATGTAGTCTAGCTGCTTGGCAAATACACCAGTGCTTGTTTAGTTTAGGTTGGGATAGATTTTTGTTTGGAGAAAACTCAACGGGGCTTCGAAGTGTTAAAGTTACTGAGATGCATCAGAATTTCACACAGCTCCCATGCTGTCTTACTCCATGCCAGACACCTTGTGAATGCTGGTCATAGGAGGCTTATTCCATATTACCTGTGTTTCCATTCAAAATGAAAATCTAGCAATGGGATTTCTAGACAGAATATTAAATGCATGGGGTTGGTTTTGGTTTTTTTGTTACCAAGTATTATCTCCTATTTTTTCTACTACTAAAGAATGCTTATACCTTATGGGGATGCCCAGGTTTAACCCTCATCTACTCAGACAGTAATCAACACTTGTTAGTGGTCATCTAAATAATATTTAATTTAATTAATATTTAATTTAAATATTCAAATTAATAATTTATCACTTTTCCTTGTGAAGAAAATATTCTTTTATCTAGTAGGTATGGTTTGTCTGTACTTTTATGCCTTAAATGTATTTTATGTCAACCTGCAAGTACATTAATAGATATACTTTGTATAAACCTAGATGACTATAGTGGACATGGTTTATACTTAGCTCTGGTTTACAGATTTACTAATACAAAAGCACTTTGCAGTGGTAGAACATTTGAAGAACGTGATTCTAACTTGGACTTAGAAGAGTACCAGAAGTACCAATGTATTTTAATATCTTGAGTAGTTGCAGCCAAGATGTTTTATCAGAAAGTGCTACAGACGTAATTTTCACTGGTTCNTGTTAAAGTTACTGAGATGCATCAGAATTTCACACAGCTCCCATGCTGTCTTACTCCATGCCAGACACCTTGTGAATGCTGGTCATAGGAGGCTTATTCCATATTACCTGTGTTTCCATTCAAAATGAAAATCTAGCAATGGGATTTCTAGACAGAATATTAAATGCATGGGGTTGGTTTTGGTTTTTTTGTTACCAAGTATTATCTCCTATTTTTTCTACTACTAAAGAATGCTTATACCTTATGGGGATGCCCAGGTTTAACCCTCATCTACTCAGACAGTAATCAACACTTGTTAGTGGTCATCTAAATAATATTTAATTTAATTAATATTTAATTTAAATATTCAAATTAATAATTTATCACTTTTCCTTGTGAGGAAAATGTTCTTTTATCTAGTAGGTATGGTTTGTCTGTACTTTTATGCCTTAAATGTATTTTATGTCAACCTGCAAGTACATTAATAGATATACTTTGTATAAACCTAGATGACTATAGTGGACATGGTTTATACTTAGCTCTGGTTTACAGATTTACTAATACAAAAGCACTTTGCAGTGGTAGAACATTTGAAGAACGTGATTCTAACTTGGACTTAGAAGAGTACCANCCCCGGCCCCCCCCCCCCCCCCCCCAACTGAAAGTTTCAAGGTAGGTTTTTTAATTAGCTTGCCCTGGTATCTAGTTGGACCAAAAATGTTGGAGTCCTCCAGTCTAGACTCCTGCTACTCCTAGGCATCATGTCACAATTTTGATAAATGTATTTTAAGATGAACTGCAATAGTGCTGGTCACATACTCTCCAAGACAGAGGTGTCCTGGAAGCATCATCAGTAATAAATCTAAAAGTATTAAATGCACAGCTGTAGGGAAGAAAAATAACTTGGGAGAAACAAACAAAAAACAATTCAGTCAGGAGATAGTATGATCGTTTTCTTAAACATCTGCTCTTTTGTCCTTTCTTCTTCCATATCCTTGAACAGAAGAGAAAGTAAGCCCTGTCACTAATATGCTTACTCCAGTTCCACTGTTTACCAGCTTAAAGACTTTCTTTCCTAAATCTAGCACTCTTTTCTATTTTGCTAAATCAGTAAGCATATCAAGTAATTTTCTACCATTTCATAAAAAAATCAAAGCAGTGACACTTCCAAGATTCAGACACCTCTCTGGTTAAGATGTTAAACAAAGCACACAGGCACAGAACTGCACAGGAAAGACAGTGGCTGTGGTGCTGACTTAACTTTTCAATATACATTTGTATCTGGGTGTTTTTCCTGTAGCTTCAAATGATTTGGAATCACAAGCAGCTATATCTTAGAGACAGAAAGGAAGAAATGAAGTTTTTGCTTTCCTAATACCCAGCCCACTATTAAAAGAGAAAAAGAAGACACTGATCTTTGAAAAATAATGTTCATAATCCTCCAAATTTTAACTCTCCTTATAAAATAGCCAAGTAATCAATAGTTCTGAACTGCAACAATGTTGTTAACTAGTTGCACTAAAATTTGAGAATCTTTCTTTTTAAATGTATTCATTTTATTATTTCTGGTTTCAGAAATACTAATTTGAGACAAAGTATATTTTCTGTTTCCTTGCAGCCTGTGGAGAAAGTGTAGAAAACAGTCTCTTGTGTAAGAATCACAGCTGCTGGCAGTCAGTTGCAATAAAATTAGTATTCCAGTTGAAATCTAGCAACTGGGAGTCCCTTGACAGTGTTTTCCAGCTACAGACTTGGTAGCTTGTCCTTCCATGCGTTGTGAGGGCTCTCACTGGGCTCTTACTTTCAAATGGCTGCTGTGTCAAAAGTCAGAAGTATTTCACCCAGTGCTGAAATGTAGTGGAGTCATTCCTTCTTAGTGAGATGCCTCTTGCTGAACCTCCATTAAAGCACCTGAAATTATGCAGGCCACAGGTTTTGTCATGGATAGGTTACCTGGAAGTATGAAGGCCATTGCACTTAAATCAGCTACAGCTACTACTGGATGTCTATAACTAATGAAAAACAAAGAAAAACAGAAACAGTGAGAATTGTAAAGCACTTGAAAAGCCTTTTGAATCCCTTTAAGTTTAGAATTTGATTGCTGAGTCCATGAAGCAGTTTTATACACTTGCTCTGAAAAGTCCTATGCAGATCTAATTAATTCTTCAAAGTAAACTATTATTTGGTGGAAAAGAAAGTATAATGATCTCACCAAAGTTAGTGGCAGCACTATTTTATGCTTCAGGTGTGTAGTATCCTGTAAAGGACTAAAGCTTTGAATTCTTTTTCTCTGATTTGAATTTTCAAAATGACATATGTACACCATTGATTTCCCTCTGGAAAAAAAATTTACTGCTGGAAAATGGTGTGCAGAAAGGCTGTTGCTTATACTTATTCCTATAGAAACCAAGGTCACTGCTTGGTTCTGCTGAACTTCTTGTGCACCAGAAACAAACAGGAGGAAAAAGGGTCACACCTGTGACTCTCTTACAGGAAGGAGCAGACCAGAGAGGTGACCCAAAATTGACCAAATGAAGTATTCCATCCCATACACGTCATATTCAGTATAAAGCTGAGGGATCACAAGCGTCAAGCTCTCTTCATCTATGATCGGTGTCCTGGGAGGACTCGGTCACTTCTTCTGCCTTTGATCCTGATCCATGCATTCCTGAATCCATGTGTTCCTGCATCTAGCTTGCATCTGCTTCTGACTCCAGGAGTCCAATCTGTGACTTTCCCAGGGCCTACCTTGCAGCCCTGGTGGTGAATATTATTGGGGGGGAGCATGATATAGGTTTTGTAGATAAATGTATGTATTTGTATAAATTTGTATGTATTTGTATACATTTCGTTATTCTATTTTTCATCATTATTGTTTTTACTAAAGCTGTGCAGTTTAGTTTCCAACCTCTAAGTCTCTCTCACTTATTCTCTTTCCTTTCCCTTTCTGGTAAGGGAGAGGGGTTAATAGACTTCATCTGTCATTCGTTTAATTGCTGGTCCAGATTGAAACCTTGACAAATATAAAGCTCTTCCCATGACTAAAGACTTTTACCAAAACTTAAATATGACAAAATAGCAAATAGTAAGCTTCCATTTTCTTCTGAAAGAAAGATGATGAAAATACAGGATGAAAACAATAATAATAATAATAATAATAATAATAATAATAAAGATTTTGAGAGAAAACCGCTCTTTTTTTTGTGTGCTGTATGTCTATCAGATTCTCTACATGTTCCATATAGATATAGACTCCAGGAGAAGAATAGAGTGAGACTCTGAGACTATGACTACTAAAGAAGCTAATGACATCCTTATAAATTTCTGAATTCTTTTGATGCGGATAAACTGTATATGCAAATCACATGTGAGCAAACCCAGGAGGCCAGCACAAAATATGTTAAACTCCCTTAATCTCACATTGAGAGTTGTCAGACCGGCTAGAGATGCCAAATCAGTCAGGGGTCTTCTGGCATTCAGACAGGATACTAATAGTAAAGTCAGAAATTATTAAAATGAACTGTGTCTTACAAAAGCAATTCTTGACAATTCAATTGCAACTGGGGTTGATTCCTAACTGAGGGGATCAATTAGGAGTTTTTCTATCAGGCCTAGATATTGCTAGTTTAATAAGCTTATGGTTTATAAAATAATATGTCTGCTGGTTAGAAGCCCACACAGGAATTAGTATTCTCTCAGGGTCTTCAAGTATGTCTAACTTAAGAATAAATTTTACTTGGCTCTGTGTCTCCTCTATCAAGCTCAGAGATCCTCAGGTAATTTTTCAAGGTTTGTTGAAGTTGTTTATCTCTGATAGATGATTTTACTGTTTTTCTTAAAGTGTTTAACCTTGTTTGCAACAAACAAGCAGCATTTTCTCTGTCTGCTATAGTGTAGTTATATATTTTTAAATAGATTGTGTGTGCATATACACACGAACTTATGTATATACTCTCTATATATATGGCATATATGCACTGAATATACACAATGACTTTAATGTCAGTAAGACAGGCAGAAAAATAGTGGGAAGGTAACTCAAGTAACAATCTTTTAGGAAGTTATTAAAGATTCAGCAGAATATAACTAACAACAAATACAGAGATCTATTCTGTTATCCATTATAGGTTGACAGGAGGAGCAACATATTCAAATAACATATTTTTACTTGGTACAGCCTAAAAGAAAAAAAATATATTACAATTTTTCACAGTAAATAATTTAAAATGTTTTGGGCTAATATTACATCTCATACAGGCATGGACAGGCTCTAAAAAGTAGTATTAGAGAAAAAATCCTGGTTTGTAGTCTGTTATAGAAGGCTGTGATGTGCTATTTCAGTTTCCACTGAGGCTCACAATAATGACACAATTTCATAACATTTCTTGGTATCTCTATAATTCATTACCCATAAAGTTCTTGATTAAAATTCATTTATAAATCTCTACAAGAATTACTTTAGAATATATCTTATACACAAAGAAGAATATGGTTAATTCCCTCCCTCCCGTATTTTTAAATCAATTCAAGTAACGTACACTTTTTAAAAGCAAGTATCTCTTACTGCACCACATTGTTGTTCCAGCTTTGGTGCCAGGGGTAGGTAGCTGGCTCTTTACAAAATAATGAATATGTAATACAGTTGTGTTATTCACACAATTGCTTTTAATGAGCTGGTTCTGAGCCAATGGTGTCAGTGTCTGTGTGCAAGCTTTGTGGTGTAGATGATGACATAATTATTTCTTGACTAATAAGCTATAATGTGAACCATGTGGACAGTGGTAATCTAATCTACAAGCTAAGTTGTCATTTTGACCATGAATTGAAGATGCCACCACACAGAAACCAAAGATTTAAACTACACAGTAGTAACATGCTCTCTGCCTTGAACAGTAAAAAGCGTGTGCTGCTGACAAATGAAAGTGCTTCTGGGCTACAGTAACAGAAGAGCAGTGTAGGATTAATACTGTATGTCTCCTTAGCACAGAAGCAATTTATCTGTGACTGTGACAAGATAAAGTCAAATTTTATGACTGTTCACATGTTGTTCAGGCCAGATGAATAAATTAAGCAAAATATAGAAAACAGTTTTAAAAAGTGAAACAGGTACCATGAAATACTGAATTACTTTCAGTGTTACTCCTAAGTATGTGCAATTTAAGCCTGCTAAATTACTGGAAACACTTGGACTGTATGAGCTTTTACCAGCTTCATGAATAATATAAAAGTGAAGATGCAGTTGGATATTTTAGATGCACATCTTATTTTAAAAAATACTGAGAGGTTTTTTTTGTTTCACTTCACAGTACAGAAGAACTACCTTTTAAAAGATGGTTAAACATGTAAGAGGACATCTTTTCAGGCACCTCCAGGCAAAATGGGAAGTATAATTCAACTAGTTTTCACACACAGAGTATCATCACTGCTTGAGTGAATCAGAAGTTAAGAAGTTTATTTTACTAGGCAGCATGGTGTTTTACAAGAGATTAGCAGTGACTATTAAAGAAAGTGTGCTAATTGCATTCTCTTGCAGATATTAACAAAGTTTAATTAAAACACTGATAATGCCATTTTTAAAGTTTTTTTTTTTATAAAAAACCTGTTGCTTGTAGTCTTAGTTTCTAGCACTGATACTCAAATTTTGAGTGAATATTGGAGAAAGAGATTTTAATGTAATTTGCCAGACACTGACATTTCACTGGCCTCAATAGTTGTATCTTTACTGCTGGACCAAAAGTCTATTTGTACTGCATTATAACCACCTGAAAACTGAAGACTAAGTATCTTGATATGTATGCCCACACTTAGAGTTCAGGGTCAGGTCTATAAAAAATAAAGAAGTGTATAAGGATGGACTTTTTTATGGTCTAAGAAAAAAAAATATTCTTTAAAATCTATGCTTAGATCCCAGCATAATTTGAATTCACCTTGCAAGTCATTATTTTATACTATATGTTCTTTTTTTTTTTTTAATAACTTACTCTTCCCATTTATTATGGAGTAAGCCTTTGCAGGATGAGGAACTGTTTATAAAAAGTGTAACCCATTGGTATAATTCCACTATCTGGGCCAGCATGACAAGCTCTCTGTGGGAACGCACTAACTGTAGCTTGATTTTTTGTTTTCAACCAAAAGTTGTTTTACACTCCAGGGGGTATTCTGTGACACTGCTTGTAGTTGTTGGTTTCTTTTCATGTTTTAATGGTAGAAATTCTGTCTAGGTTCACATGTTTCCCCTATTCTGTCAAAATAAAATTTGCTATACTGACTTGACCTTTTTCAGATTTCTACTGTTACTCCCAAGTTCATGCAATTGTAAAGAAGAACTGAGCTGGTTGTCCAAATCACAGAATACTGAAAAGGTCAAAGTAGCAATGCAGACTTCACTGTTTATCCAGGTATAAGGTGTTGAAACTGTATCTACATTATTCTCATGACTAGACTTGAAACAAGCCTGGAAAACGGTCTATGTGAACTCATGTTTTGATGGTGAGAGTCATGAAAATGCTAAATGATAAGAATGCTGTTATTCTGAAGAGCACCTTAAGATATTAATCAAAATGTTTGACTTCTGCCATGCCAAATTAAAGTTATAAGCAATGTTTCACTGTAGATATTTTGTTCTTTCACATACGTTTCCCACAGGTGAACCATGCATTACATCTTTCCCAGGTGATGGTTATGTCTTGCAATTTATATTGTGTAAGACTTGTCAAAAGAATTTTATTTTTTTTTCAATCTACCATGCTACCATAAAATTAAAATATATGGGTTTGGGTATTGATTATTTATTTTTTTTCATATCATAACAATCTTCCTCATCCTAACAAAATTTTATTTTAAAAAATCAATATCCTTGCAGCCTTCTGTGTGACTATTGACCAGTGTACAGTAAGTAGAGTCTTTATTTTACATATTTGGCACTCCATTATCTCCTATATAATGCTATATAACCCTCAATCACCATATGAATTTATCAGATGAATTATGTGAGATTTTTTGTGTTGCACTGTGAGGTGAATGGATTATTTCCACTTCTACAAATTGAAATTGTATTATGTTACATCCAAAATCCTGATATAGTCAAACAAACTCCATACCTTGTAAATGGAGCAAATAATTTACTCTTAGTGTAAACAAAAGTTTTAGCAGGCTTATCAGAATATAGCAGTTGCTACAAGTCTAGGTACAATATTTTCAACAGTCTGAATTAGAAAAACCTCACTAACAATACAGGTACAGTTGTTTTAGGCAAAGTCCTTAGTATCTACCCCTTTTCTCTGATGCTGTGCTTACCTTTCCAATGTCCCCCAGGGCCCTAAGTTTGACAGCATCTGTCTTTCTCAATACAAGAAAGACATGGAGGTGCTGGAGTGCATCCAAAGAAGGGCAGCGAGGTTAGTGAAGGGTCTGGAAAACAAACCTTATGAGGAGGAGCTAAGAGAACTAGGGCTATACAATCTGAAAAAAAAAAAAAAAAGGCTGAGAGGGGATCTTATCGCTCTCTACACCTATCTGAAAGGAGGTTGTAGAGAGGTGTGTGTCAGTCTCTTTTCACAAGTAACAAGTAATAGGACAAGAGGAAATGGCCTCAAGTTATGCCAGGGGAGGTTTAGGTTGGATATTAGGAAGAACTTATTTACTGGAAGGGTTGTCAAACACTCGAACAGTCTGTCCAAAGAAGTGGTTGAATCACCATCCTTGGACCAGTTTTAAAGTTGTATGGATGGTACTTAGGGACATGGTTTAACAGTGGGCTTGGTAGAACTAGGTTAGTAGAGTTAGGTTAATGGTTGAACTTGATGATCTTAAAGGTCTTTTCCAACCTAAATGATTCTATGATTCTATGATTTCTCAGGAAGAATAGTAGCGATGGAGGGGTTATAATAAATCATCATTGTCCTGAGTCCTTCACCTGAAGGCATGTGATGTTCACAATGAGACTTTCCTCCTTTTCAGTTTTACACTCACTTGTTTTTATTTTTGTGTTGCCTAATATATTCTGCTTCCTTCTCTTCTAGCTCCAGCTAAAGTTCAAAAACTCTGCAATAGCCTGTCCTGATTAATGTAATTTCTCATGGTTTGATGTGAAACAACAACCTAAAGCAGACCTTACCATATGTGGTATTCACAGACCTAAGCTGAAGCAGGCAAGGCAAAAGTCCCCTGATGTCTACACAATTGTTACCACCACCATTATGATGGTGTAATTACCTTAACTCTCAATCACTTTGCATCTGTTGTCTCTTGATTGTGAAATCAAGCATGTTTATGTGTGCTGTAATGAAGCCATTCTAAAATTACACCAATAAGTAATATTGTTTTTAAAATATGTGAGTGGAGATCCAGTACCTAATGTTCAGGCAGTGTAGTGAATGCATTTCTCAAAGAAAATATGACTAATTAACTTCTGTGTATACTTTACTGTAACATTCAACTGCTTTTCAAAAAAGATTAATGCTTCCATTAGTGGAAAGGATAGATCTTCTTAGAAAGATTCTCTTGCTTATAAATTATTTTTTTTGTATCGCAGGTATTCCAAACTGGTCTGTCCTTTGCCCTTTACCTACAAATCTGTTTCACATCTCCCTTAAGCCCCAAGAGTGAGAAAAAACCTTTGTTATGTGTTTTTTTTTTCCTAAATAATAGAATTAAAATGATGTTGTGGAAGAATTAACTAAAATGAAGTAAAATTATGAAGACACTGAGACAATCCTAGGAAAAAAACAAACAAACAAAAGCTTTCAAGAAATTGCTAGACAGATCAGCATTTTAACAGTTTTTCATAGTGAAATGAAAAAAAGCTTAACTTTAATTAGAGACACTTATTGTCAAACTATGCCACCGAGACTGTCAGAGCAATATACTTTGGGATTTCTGAGACAAAGATGGGAAAGGGACTATTTAATAAGATTGAATGAGAATATTTATTTTTCTTCAGATTAATTCAACATAACAATTTTATTGGACTTGAAATTATCTCCATATTGGTTTGACCTGACTGAACTTCTTCAGTCAGCTACAGACTTATGTAGTGAATAATTGTTCAATATCTTTCAAGTTCCACCAGGGAAAGTTTAGGCTGCCTATTAGGAAAATTTTTTTTACTGAAAGGTTGGTCAGTCATTGGAACAGGTGGTCCAGAGAAGTGGTAGAATCACCATCCCTCGAGGTATTAAATAAACTTTTGGATGTAGCCCCTGAGGACATGGTTTAGTGGTTGACTTGGCAGTCCTGGGTTGATGGCTGGACTAGGTGATCTTGAAGGTCTTTTCCAACCGGAGTGATTTTATGATTGTATAATTTTCAAGTAAAGCCTTGCTCTACTGAAAAACATCCTTTCCTTTAAACCCTCTTGGAAATCTTTCACTGGAAATATGTCTTGTTTTTTCTGTTGTAATATTTCCTGATTCTCAGTTAAGTGAGGTGCTGCTTTATCAGTATGTAGTGTCTTCTGTACCTGAACTCTTTTAGGTATAGAATACATCTATAGTTGTAAATCACTACAAATTTATGATGTTTTATGAATGATAATAACAATAATACAGCTGAGTAAATAGAGATGCATTTTTAAGTTTGGAAAATGCTGCTGCTTTATTAGAGAACAAAATTAAAAGTAAACATACTGGTGTAACTGCACTGACTTCGGAGACAGTTTGCATGAAGGTCACCAATGTTTTTCTGTCTTGCCATTTTAATGAACAGTTCACTTCATTCTCATCCTCTTTATGCTTGTTTCAACATGATCATCTGTTCCATTATCCTCTTTCCAAGCCCTGTATAAATAGGATTTTCACTCCTGGCAGACCATTTCACGATCTGGTTTTAAAGTAAAGTAGGGAGAAATATGAGTAAAAGAGAAGGGAAGAAACATTGGAAACAAGGTTGGAATTAAGTCCCTGTATTATAGTAGTCATTACTAAGTCACAAAGTGTTTTTCTTTTGCAGCAATCCTCCCTTTCTATGTAAGGCTCCAACACTCCTTCTTACTCATTTCTGCGTCTTTAAGCCTTTGTGGTAATAACTCTCAGAGGGATCTAAGGTTAGAAGATAGTTGGTTATGAAAGCTGGCTTATAGAATCATTTAGGTTGGAAAACAGCTTTAATATCATTGAGTCCAACCATTAACCTAACACTGCCAAGTCCAACACAACAATATACCAAATACCACATCAACACGCCATCATACCTCCAGGGATGGTTACTCAACCACTTCCCTGGGCATCTTGTTCCAGTGCCTGACAACTCTTCCAGTGAAGAAATTTATCCTAATATCCAGTTTGAGACCATTTCTTCTTGTTCTATCACTTGTTGCTTAGGCAAAGACACCAAGACCCACCTTGCTACAACCTCCTTTCATGTAGTTGTAGAGAGCAATAAGGTCTCCCCTTAACCTCCTTTTCTCCAGACTAAACATCCTCAGTTCCCCCAGCTACTCCTCACAAGACTTGTGTTCTAAACCCTTCACCAGATTTGTTGCTCTTCTTAGGACATGCTCCAGCACCTCAATGTCTTTCTTGTAGTGAGGGGCCCAAAACTGAACACAGTATTTGAGATGCAGCCTCACCAGGGCTAAGTACCAGGGAACAATCACTTCCACAGTCCTGTTGGCTACGTTGTTTCTGATACAAGCCAGGATGATGTTAGTCTTCTTGGACACCTGGGAACACTGCTGGATCATATTCAACCAGCTGTCAACCAAAAACCCCAGGTCCTTTTCCTCCAGACAAATTTCAGCCACTCTTCCTCAAGGCTGTAGCATTGCATAGGATTGTTGTGACCTAAATGCAGGACCTGACACTCAGCCTTGTTAAATCTCATACAATTGGCCTTGGTCCATCTATCCAGCCTGTCCAGATCCCTATGCAGAGCCTTGCTACCCTCAGGCAGATCAACACTCCCTATCAACTTGGTGTTGTCTGCAAACTTACTGAAAATGCACTTGATCCCCTCATGCAATTGATAAAGATATTACAGAATCACAGAATCACAAAATGGTAGGGGTTGGAAGGGACCTCGAAAGATCATCTAGTCCAACCCCCCTTGCCAAAGCAGGACAACCTAGAACAGGTCACACAGGAATTCATCCAGTTGGGTTTTGAATGTCTTCAGAGAAGGAGATTCCACAACCTCTCTGGGCAGCCTGTTCCAGTGCTTTGGCACTCTCACAGTGAAAAAGTTCTTCCTCATGTTCACCAGTAACCTCGCATGTTCCAACTTTCACCCACTCCCCCTGGTCCTATCACTGGACATCACTGAGAAGAGCCTGTCTCCATCCTCCTGACACTCACCCTTTACATATTTACAAACCTTAA